>QGMI01000040.1:0-89083 GCA_007821535.1 Lachnellula occidentalis | reverse complement strand
TTGGGTCTAATTATAGTAACCTCCTATTGCGCCTTACCCCCTACCCCCCTTGCACCCCCCCCCTGCAGGACCTATAGGTACCTAACCCGACCTATAGGTCGGGTCCTAAAACCTATAGGTCGGGTCCTAATATTTATAAGGACCTATAGGTTAGGTCCGGGTCCTAACCTTAGACCTATAGGGACCTATGGCGACCCCTATATATTCTATAGCTTTTTTATAGTAATACTATAAACTCTAAGATCCTAGTAGAATGTAATGCCTTTCTTAAAGAGCTTATAGATAGGCTTATAAATTATTATATAACCTTTAATCTAGATATAGAAGTAGGCTATTATTCCTAAGAATCGTTTCGCCTTTATAATACTCTTATATTTCTCTTACTTTAAGATCTTTTAAACCTTTAAGGCTAAGGGTTTCTTACCTTTTAAGTTATAAATAAAGCCTACTATATTAAGGCCGTCTATATAGAATTTAGACTTTTCTCTAATAGTAGTTTCTACTTACTTTAAGACTTTAAGTAATCTATTAATATTATAGATATACTTAAATATAAATCGCTTTATACCTAAGAATTATAGGATTTCCTTTCTATTATAGTTAGTATAAAGTCTCTTAATACTTATATTATCTATAAAGGGAATTGCTATAGTTAGTATAAGCTTATTAAAGATAAATATTATAGTCTTTATAAACTAGGCTATAGAATTTATTACTTCTATTAGTAGTCTAGTATTTCTAACTAGTCTAATAGGCGTAAAGAATGCTATTATATTTCGACTCTTTTTATATAATACTTAATTATTATACCTAGAGAATATATTAATTAGTATTGCCTATATATATCCTATAAATGCTTCTAAATATTTATTAATAGAAGGAGGTAAATTAGTATCTTATATTATTACTACATTTAAGTTTATTATAGAGTTAATTAATTAGTAGGTTCTAGGTTGCTTCTTTATAACTAGAAACTAAGAGTTTTAGTATAGTTTATTATAATACTTAATCATATCTCGTTCTAGGCGTTCTTATAGTATTTAGATTACTATTAGTAATAGCGCTTAGGGATATAGAAAGTTAGTAGTCTACTAAGCTTTATACTTAATAACATTTAATATAATAGATAGTAAAACGTCTTTATAAAAGACTCTATATTAGGTCTAGTTGAAGGTAATTGCCTTCTCTTATACTACTAGTACTTCTTTTAGATATTATTGCTTAATAAGTTATAATCTTTATATAATATCTAGTCTTTTTAGATTTTTTTTAATTAATCGCAATCCTTTAAGAATATCTATAAATCGCGGAATTATATAGTCTTTAAATTTCCTAATATGCTCTTTAAAAGTATTATACGCTTTTAATCTTTTATACTAGTCTTTTCTTCTACTAGGTACTTTTCTATCGCCTTAGTCTTAGTTAATAGGCTTAACCTTCTTATCTTTAGTCTTATATATAGTATTAACCTTAGTAGTTATTTATTAGAACTATTACTTAAGCCTATATTCTATAGTAATTCTATTCACTTTAGCTTCTAAAAGTCTATTCTTATAGATTATCCCTTTATTAATAATCCTCCTATAATATAGCTTATTAAAGAAGATACCTTCCTATATAAGGCTTAGTACTATCTCTATAAAATCGAAAATGCTTTTAACTTAATCTTATCCTTCTATAAGCTATAGATCAGGTTACTACTAGCTTATAGGATTCTATAGTACTAGGTTTATTATAACTCTAAATTAGCAATTCTAATTAAATAGGCACTATTTATATACTATCCCTATAGGTATAAATAGGGCCTTAGGATAGTATTATTATAGATATCTATTAATTTATTCCTAGCTAGTAATAGAGAAGATATTAATATCTTATCTTTTATAAGCTATTAAGGTATTCTTATACTTATTATATAAAGTCTCTAGCTCTTCTTTAATCTTTATAGCTTGATCTAGTACCTATTTAGTAGTATTATTATAAAGTTCTTAGATAATTCGATCTAAAAACCTTACTTCTTTATTATATATTTAATAGCAAGTAAGATATCTATATTCTTTTCCTAGTTCAAATTGCCTATATAGCTAGTTAACTTTTATAGCTTTTAAATAGTTAACTTCTATATTAGCAACTTTAGTATTAATATTATCCTAATAGCTAAAATTACTTCCTAGTTATTAATCTAAGTTAGAGTCTTTAGATTTACTAGGCGATATAATTATTCTAGACGAGTCTTTATCCTTCTTAGGCTCTATCGCCTTATTAGTAATAAATTAGGTAATATCCTCTAGTTCGGGATCGACTAGTAGACCTATAATAGGTCCGCCTATATTATTCTAAAGATAGTAAAAGCTTATTCTAGCTTATCTAAAGAAAGGCATTCTTAAGATAACCTTTTTATTTTTATAAGGAATAATATAAAACTAGGAACATATAACTATATTCCTAATTACTATTATAATATTATTTATAAATCCTAGGAATCTACTTTAATTTCTTATAATACTAGTTATCTATATCTTATAATCTAGAGTAAAGGTAACTTAAGCTTTAAATATAGTAGTAGCGCTTATTATATTAACTTTAGCTCTACTATCTAGGGTTATATAGTAATCTATTACTCTATACTATCCTTTAATAGTAATTATTACCTTTAGTATAAGAGAGATATAATAAGTAAATCCTATAAATTCTATTAAGTTAACTTCTATAGATTCTACTTCTTAATAGGTAAAATTCTTAATCCTAACTAGTCTTATTAGTTTCTTATAGTAGGTAAAGTTTAGGATATCGGCCTTAGTAGGCATCTTCTTTATTTTCTAGTTAATCTTCCCTTCTATTAAGCTTTTATCTAGCGTTCTCTTATTTATTAGACCTAATCCTATAATAAGATTTCTAATATTAACTTCTAGTTCTAGTAGTCTAATAGACATTTATACTTAGGCTTTAAATAATAACTCTTCTATAATCTCTATAGCTTTTAGCGCCTTTTGTACCTTAGCTTATTTTATAGTATAAGTTGCTTTTAGAACCTTTAATTAGTTATCTCCTTTATTATCTACTATTTATATATTAGATAAGTTATTTACTTTCTTATCTCTTATAGAACGCTTTTTTTTTCTAGGTTTAGTAGATACTACTACTAGCTTAGGTTTTACTTATAGTAGTCTATTATCTAGTATATTAATAATAATAGTATTCTATAATTTAAGTTTAGGCTTAGGCGACTTCATTCTAGCTAGTCGGGCCTATTCTTATAGCTTTTCCTAAAGCGTCTTATTTAGCTTTTAGAGCTTCTTCTTTTAAATTATCTTACCTAGGACTAGCTCTACTACTACTCTCCTTTCTATTAAGAGATTCTAGATTTTAGTAGTACTTTCCTCTATTAGGATCTACGTTTCTAGTACTTCCCTATTTTTAGAAACCTTCTATACTTTAATATTTATAACTTCTATTATAATTTCTTTACTAAATAGTACTACTTAAACTGCCTTTTAAGTATCTATAATACTACCTATAGACTTATCGTTTATGCCTAATCTTATAAGCATTTAGAAGCGCTATAATTAATTAGGATTAAGCTAGATTAGCTTTAAATTAGCTTTATCCTTAGGCTGTAGTCTAAGATAGATTTCTATTATATTAGAAAGGTTTCTAAGGTTCTTCTTCTTTTTATAGACAATTCCTAATCTATAGAACACCTAGTAGTCCTAGTATTAGTTCTATTATTAATACTTTAGCTAGGGTTACATTCCTAGCAAAATTTTATTTAGATACTATTAATATTTAGTAAAATCCGCTTTCTATATATAGCCTACTTATACTAGTACTACTAGTATATTAGATATGCTTTCCTCTAAAGTATTAAATAGAAGCTTATTAATTTCAACTATTATAGGCTACTTATAGATTTGGTCTATAATCATTTAGTTAATATAGAGCGATTTAAGCCTATTTATAATATCTTCTAGCTCCTTTTTAGAAACGCTATCTATTAACTAGTTCTATAGTTATCTATTATCTCATAGTATCTTATAAAGTAGTACTAGACCTTTTAGGGTTTCTAGTTCTTTAGATTGATATAGAATGGATTAAACTAGCAAGTAAATCAAGGCTACCTTCTTGCTTAACTAATATAGTAATATTGCTATTAATTACTTATTTAGGTATTAACTAATTTCTTTAATACTAGTAATATCCTTCTTAATATAATTATATATATTAGAATTACCGTAGAGTATCTGAGTGTATATACTAATTGCATTAAGGAGTCTAAGTGTAGAGAATACGTAGATGAGACTATAGACAGAGGCTTCACTTAGTGCGAACCTAAGTCACGTGACATATCACGTGACTAGCTCTTACGCATTCTAGCGTAGCTATTTCCTAACTTAACACTCTCTTTAAATAGAAATAGAGGAATGCTAAGTGACTATATATATAAAAGCATGCCTAATAGCATGCTAGCGTCTACTCTCCCTAGCTTAGAAGCTAAATATATGATAAAAGTAGTACTATGAAACTGTAGTAGTATTAGTATAGGTAAAAGAAGGTAGTGAAAGCAGGTAAAAGTAGTAAAAATAGAAAGGAAATAAGAGAAAAATTGAAAGATATCCTCTAGCAAGCTAGCGCTCCTAGCTAGCGCTACTCTCCCTAGTAGAGTACTATATAGGATGAGGCTCTAGGTGAGGCTTTCTCTAGTAGAGTACTACGTGGGATAAGGCTCTAGGTAAGGCTCTCTCTAGTAGAGTACCACGTAGGATAAGGCTCTAGGTAAGGCTCTCCCTTATAGTAAACCCTACAGTCTCACTCTCCCTAGTAGTAAGCCTCGTAGACTTACTCTCCCTAGTAGACTTACTCTACCTCTATATCTACTTTTGCCCTTAGGTATAGCTCTTAGGCTCCTTTCCCTTATATCTCTCCTTTAGGCCATCTAGCATAAGTATAGATATAAAAGGTAGACTAAATAAAGAAGGTAAAAGTAGGGATACTAAAGTATATAAGAGTAGAAGTAAAGTAAGGCAAAAGTAGAAGTAAAGTAAAGCTAAAGCAAAGTAGTTACATAGAAGTAAGCTTTATAAAAGCTTAAAAATTTATTAATTTATAGACGATTTATAGGTAGTAAAGGTAATAGCTAAGAAAGGTAAATAAAATAGCAGTTATACCTAAATTTCAAGGCTAAAACTCTAGTAGGTCATTTGCAAATTAAGGAAAGAAGTAAAAAGAAGCTAAAAAGCTTAAAAGAATTACAATTTGTAGATTTACTTAAAAATTGAAGATATAGAAGCTAAAATTGAGTGTTGACAGACATATACCTAAAATTTAAGGCTATAACTCCTAATAAATTATCTGCAAATCTAAGTAAAGAAGTAAAATCGATTAAAATTTAAGTATTATTATATCTAGTAAGCTAGATTTAAGATCAGATAAAAACGTAAAGAGGCTAGCCCCTTCTTAAGCTCTATATGTCCTAGTAGGCAGTATGCCTACTACCTTGCTATATAATCTCCTTATATTTTCAAGAAGGTAAAGGCTATTTTAAGAAGTAGTATCTTTAAGGTTAGATGAGAATTATAAGCTTAGTATAGCTTATATAATATAAAGAAGGCTGAAAGTAGGTTAGATTTAGTAGTAAGAAAGGTTTTTAAAGGTAAAGGAAGGTTTAGACGAAGGCTAAAGCTTGCATTTAGCTCTATAGAAGCTTATAGATACTATAATTATTATTAAAGCTAGATTTTACATAGTGAATATAGATAGAATGCTTTAGAAAATTGTAGTAAGAACTAGTAGATAATAAATCTAGCTAGGCATGAAAAATATTTTAGTAAAAAGATTAGATAAATACTATAAGCTTATATTTACCTCTTTAAAGTAATTATTAAAGTAGTATTAAGTATTAGGAGTTAGTAAATATAAGTAGAATATATTAAGGTAATCTAGTAAGAACTAGTAGATAATAAATCTAGTTAGGCAAGAAAAATGTTTTAATAAAAAGATTAAATAAATGCTATAAACTTGCATTAGGTCTTATAAATGCTATATTTATTATTAAAGGTACATTTTGCCCTAGTAGATATAGATAGAATGTTTTAGGTAAAGTTAATAAAGACTAGAAGATAGTAAGTCTAGTTAGAAGTAAAAAAGTTTTTAGTAAATAGGAGTTAGAAAGGTAGTAAAGCTTGCATTTAGCTTTATAAAAGCTTATAGATCCTGAAAATTAGTATAAAAACAGGATTCTACTAGTAGTAGAAGTAGGTAGAATATTTAGGTGAAGTTGATAAAGCTATAGAATTATAGATATAGCTAGATTTAAGGATTTAGTAGTAAGGAGAAGTCATAAGAACTAAGCTTGCTAGTTCTTACTCTTCTACTAGATATAATATAATAGATTCGATTATGATTAGCTTTAGAAGTAGCTGCCTTAGTAGTAAAAAGGGTCACTACTCCTTAAATACTACTAGCCTAAATTTCAGACGGATTTAGTAATAAAGAGAGCATATCTCTAGTTATAGTAGTTCCCTTTAATATATAGCCTTTATATATAGTTCATAGGGCTGTCCTATGCTATATTTAGGGGCGGTAAGCCTAGGCGCTATATATCGCTAGTAAAATGTCGATTTTCAAGTAGAAATAGGATGAAAAGGATTATAAAATTAAGTGTTTTTTATTATAAAAGCTTTACTAGCTCTCTTACTAGTATAGGATAGCAGATTTGATAGTAAATGCTATTAAGGTAGCTACCTTAGTAGTAAGAAAGGTTACTACTCCTTAAATAACTATCTACTTAAAAGGATTTTGATTTCTAATAAGAAAGAGAAGGATTTCTTACTAGACTTTCTATATTACTAGAGCTTTATAAGAGGGTATCTTAGCATTTCATCCTATATATATATATGTAAAGTAAATTCGATTTCTAGTAGTAAGAAGGCTATAAATCAAGTAATAAACTAGCTAAGAGTATTACATATTACTTTATAAAGCTTGTTTAGGTTATAGAAGTAATTTTAAGTAGTTTCTACTAGTAGTAGAGGTTAGTAGAATATTATATAAGGTCATATGAAGCTAGAATTAGTATATAGAAGCCTAATTAGTTAGTAAATATTAATAGAAGAAGTAGTAGGTATAACTAGATTTATAGACTTCTAGAAATAGCAGATAGATTTATAAACTTCTAAAAATAGTAGTAGGTATAGATGTAAGTATAAGTACAAGTAAGAAGGTTTATAGCTCCTTTAAATATTACTA
Source organism: Lachnellula occidentalis (assembly GCA_007821535.1). Taxonomy (NCBI): domain Eukaryota; kingdom Fungi; phylum Ascomycota; class Leotiomycetes; order Helotiales; family Lachnaceae; genus Lachnellula; species Lachnellula occidentalis. The sequence continues at coordinate 81,838 of QGMI01000040.1, read as the reverse complement.
TTTAAACTAATACTTCTAATAAGGAATATCCTTAGAAGCATTTAGATACCTTATAAGGCACTATATTATACTAACCTAGAAGCTTATAACCTATTAGAATTACTATAGGGTATCTAAGTATATATACTAATTACATTAAGAAGTTTAAGTATAAAGAACATATAAATAAGACTATAGATAGAGGCTTCACTTAGTACGAACCTAAGTCACGTAACATATCACGTGACTAGCTCTTACGCATTCTAGCGTAGCTATTTCCTAACTTAATAATATACCTATTTATATTCCTATATATATTTTTAACTATATTTAGATTCCTTATAAGCGTACTTTATTGCTTTATCTTAAAGGTTTTATAGGAGTCCTTAGAAGAACTTTATTATTATTTAGTAATTAGTTAGCCTGACTTTTTAAGGCAATCCTATGACTATATTATTAAATTTATAGTAGTAAGTCTAGATCTATATCTTTAAAATAGTCTTTATTATTATTCCTTAAAAGGTTTAGATAACTTAGTCTAGGTAACTAATAGTATACTTTATCTAATTAGTATTACTAGCTTGATGCTCTTTATAAAGGATTTCCTAGAAGTTCTTCTAGCTCTTTATTATCTTAGCAAATTGCTTTATATTTTAAGCAATCTAGGAATCTATATACTAAATAGCCTAGTTAATCTTTTTATTAGAATGCTTAACTTTATAAGTCTTAAAGCATTATTCTAAAGTCTTAAAGTATTTAGTAATATTAGTTTTATTAAAAGAAGGCATACTATAGGTCCCTTTAATTAGTATTAGGTTCTAAAAGGTAAGTTGTAGATAGCTCTTCTTATAGTAAGATCTCTTTAATTTAGACTTAGACTTTTAAGTTTTCTTTATAACCTTATTACTTAACTCTATATCTAATACTAATAACTTCTTACTAGATAAAGAGTACTCTAAAGATAAGGAAGAAGATAATAATAAATCATCTAAGAATAATAGAATCGATAGTACCTTTAATTTTTTCAGCTTCTTTTCTTTCTTCTTCTTCTTTAAAGAGTCCTTCTTAGAAGACTCCTTCTTCTTAGGTATATCTCTAATAAGATTATTATTAATAATAAAAGGCTTAATTTATTCTAGAAATCCGTCTAGTCTATATCCTCCTAATATAAAGATATTACTAGAGTTGCTCTTAAGTCTACTACCTTTATCTAATATGATAGTTAGTACCTTTAAAGAAGTAGTACTATTTATCCCTTTCTTAGGCTTAGTATACTACTTCTATTTTACTTCTATAGCTAGCTTCTTCTTATCCTTCTTTATTAGAGGCTTCTCTAGCTTAAAGCTTAGCGAAGATACTATATCCCTAGAAGAAGTACTTAAGGCTTTATCTTTTGCTTTAGGTTAGTTGCTAGTAAAAGCTCCTATTAAAGTAGTTAGTATTTTATCTTTTACTAAGCTAACTCTACTAGTTATAAGGTCTAATATAGACATTATCTAGGCGAATCTAGTAAGGGTTTATAGGTTAAATAAAGACATGTTAATAGTAGGTAATATGCTAGTATAATAGCAAAGTGATATTACTTTAAGAAAAGTTAGAATAAGAATAAACTAGTATTAATTTTTAAGATTTTTAGTAAAGAGTAAAACTTAAAATTTAAACTTAAAAATAAGATATAAAGCATCTAAATAACCTTTAAATTTTAGCGTTAGGCACTAAAAATCCCTTATATACTTTTATAATATCTAATACATACGCCTAAAACTTCTTTTTTTCTAATAATTAAGATATAGGAACTACTTCTAAAAGACTTTATAATTATATAACCTAGTAAAATAAGGCTTCGCCCTCTTAGATTTCGAAGTACTAGCCTCATAATCGTTCCTAATAGACCTATTCTCTCTTCTTATAATTTCTAGCTTCTAAGTAATTAGCTAAAACGCTCTTATAATTAGCTTACTTTAATATAATAGCTTAGACTACTTAGTTATAGCCTAAACTTAAATTGTATTAAGATATTACTAATCCTAATAAAATATAATTATAACCTTTCCCTAGTTGCTAAAAACTAGTTTCTATAAGTAAAGAATACTAAACTAATAGGTCCTTGCTAGTATAATCCCTATAGTTTGTTATTACTATCGTTTTATAGATATTAATATTAAATAGATAGCATTTCGATCGAAAATAGTATCACGCTCTATATAGTTACTATAGTAATATTCTATAATTCGTCTTATAATTAAAAACTCCTAAAAGTTTTAACTTCTAGTTTATTAGATAGTTATAATAAAGGCTTCCTAATCCCCTTTTTAGTTAATAGCATTTAAATGTATCCTATAAGCCTTAGAGTATATCTTGCTCCTTATAATAATTACTAATTTATTAAGAGGTAATATAACTGTAAACTTTATAGCTAGGATCTGACTTATAGAATACTTATAATTAATAAGTAAAATAATAAGGGGTTATAATAAATATATTAAAGAATAGATGATGTTCTAAGTGAGTAGAGAAACCCCGTTTTATAAGGCTTCCCCCTAGATTAGGCACCTGACTATTTATCACGTGGTGGCGCATCGCAACCCCACGACAATACCACCCGAGGAAGTCCACAAAAAGCCCATGTTGGGAATACTATTTCCTGGTGTATCAGTCTCGTAGATTCTTCTTCAAATCTGTAGGCTGTATCGAGAACCCACCTTCGCTCTAGAAAATTTTGTAAGAGCCCTTATCTCCTCCTTAAAATCTATGTTGAATTTCTCGGCCGTGCTTTTCAGTACCGCTTTCACAGCGCGCTTTGAACCGTCGACAGTAGACTGAAGCCGAACGCTCCCAAAGGCACCAGAACCAAGGAACTTATCCTCAATGACCCATTGCTGTTCTATCCGAATGTTGCGCTCCCCTCGTTCTCTGTCGCTTCGATACTTAAGGTGGCGAACAAAGCGCTTGTCCTCGAAGGATACAACAAGCCTATCGTCGTCCAAATTGTCAGTCATCTTTCCAGATGAGCGTTATCAGTATGCTCCTTGAGCAGCAGGAGCAGCAGAATCCGGGATACAAGATGGGGAGTCGTATCGCTGGCAGTCTTGCGTCTCCTCTTTGATGTGGGGAGGTAAATTTGGTCTGGACCCGGATAAGCGGTGAAAAGTAGTACTGTACGAGGTCCTGTACGACCATACCGTAAACTTCAAGGTTTTATTGGCATTCATCACTTAAAATGCGGGTCACGCCTCCTCAGCGGCTCAGCCGCACTTGGTTCAGAAAACAACCATCTGCGAAAGAATAGCGGTCTCATGGTGATAGCTAAGGGCGACCAAATCGGAGCAGACCTCATCCATTCTTTGAATATCCGTCGCATATATACTCGCCTGGTCTCCAGCATAGTGTGACAACTGAAACATCTCACCGTCTGCAGTGAACATGGATCCTATTTCCGGGACGCTGATCGCCGTAAAGGTCCTTGTTGTTTGCATCAGGTCTGACTTCAAGGTTGAAAGCCATTTAGAAGCATCACTGACAAGGACAACTAATGTAGTCACGCGAACACTCTCGCGGAAATGTACCGAGCATTTGCGAACACCGAGCAAGAAATGACCGAAGTTACACTCCAACTCGAAGGGTTCTGTCTAAGAATGGAGTCTCAACTTGAGTTCATGAACCAGGTATGGGCTGGTCTTCATGATGTGTTCCAGATGCATCAGGTCAAGACCCTATCTGTCCTGGAGAAAAAACTGCAAGCCGCCCGCGACGAAGTCAGCAGCCTGATTGAGGGTCCGAAGCAGGGGAACTATTTCGTACAATTGTTGACTAGAAGTAAAGGTCTTGCCAAGAGGTTGAAATACACAACATGGGCCCAGTCCAGTCTGCGAGACACCATGCACGACCTCGATACATGGTGGAAAGAGTTTGACATGTCTTGGTACATGATGGCTCGAATTTCGAGCCGAGTTCTGGATGAAGCCATCAGAACTCAAAAGCTAGTTTCCTCTGACTCAACCAACGCCGTCAACACCCTGAAAAGGCTACGAAACGTCACCAATCACGAGAGCAGAACAACACCAGATAAAAAGGCATCGTCTGCAGTTCTCATCAACGAGGAGTTTCCATATCAGCAGGCAATACCATTTTGCTCGGCCTTCTTAACCTTCGATCCCAAGATCAACGATACTCTATTGTTAGACACAATCGTCCAAAACACTCTCACCGATTACAAAACTGCTCGCAGGGACATTGAAAGCATTGCGGTAATGCTGCAGGCCATCGAGCCCGTCAATTTTGGTCTTGTTCGATGCCACGGCGTTGCTAAATCCAGAGGCCCCCAACCGATATACCAATTCGCCTTCATCATGCCATCCAACTGCCAGAATCCACGCAGTCTTCGAGATCTGCTCATCTACCGCGCTCCATACACCTTGAACCAACGGTTACAGCTCGCCCGCCAGATGTCCCGGGCCATCATGCTGGTCCACGCCTCATCATTCGTGCACAAGAACATCCGACCAGAAACAATTATTGCTGCGGAAAGGAAGGACGATGTTGACATAAAGTGGCCTTTCCTGATCGGCTTCGAGCGTTTTCGCTTGGCTGAGGGGAAAACATTCCGAACCGGTGACGATTCGTGGGAGAAAAACTTGTACCGCCACCCGAATCGCCAAGGAGTTAGACCGGACGAGGACTATATGATGCAACACGATATTTACTCCTTAGGCATTAATTTATTTGAGATAGGTATCTGGCAGTCCCTCCTCAGATGGTCAGAGACAGCCAAATCCTTCACCCCACAGTCCCAACTGGAGATTGATATTGGTGGCGACCCCAAAAGATTGCAAGAGAGAGCAACGAGAACCAAGAAGATACTGATAACAATGGCGCGAGAGATACTACCCCAAACCATGGGACAAACCTATAGTGGCATGGTAGTATCGTGTCTCACTTGCCTAGACAACTCTGGGAATTCTTTCGGTGATGAAGATGAGCTCGATGACGACGATGGGATTCTCGTCGGCATACGATATATTGAAAAGATCTGGGCAGAGCTACAAAAGATACATGTGTAAAAATCAGCTACGAAAATAGTTGATGGTGTTTTCGGTTTTGTCAATTGATTTATATATTTTAGCCTCCCCAGAAAACAAGAGAAATGTTTTCTGTAAAGTCCTCTCTTCTGAGTTTCTTTGAAGGTGTACTTGCTCGCCGCATAAATCATCGATAAAACTACTCAATCGGAACTTCGCGCAAGCAAAAGCACCTTCTTATTTCAGAACATACCCGGTTCCCAAACATCTGTCCCGAAATGGCAGGATCGAAGGAGTGGCACGTGACGTGGAAACGAAATTGTCAGGGGCAGTGGCAAATGCAAAGCAGAAGGACCTTGACACACGCTTATAGATGCCGCGCTCTTAAGAAATTAAGAAAGGAAATGGAAAGGAGTAGAAAAAGTCGCTCGAAAAGAAATATTCTCTGGTGCCACCTAGCTAATTATTAGGTGAAGATCAGACTTTTTGGTATGGCGCTTGGAGGGACGACGCGACGCCTCCCCAAGAAGTCTAGCCTTCGCCCGACAATTAGTTTGTACAAGAACAAACCTAGATGCGAAAGAAATAGAACATGTGATCGCAAGGAATGTCAAGAGGTTTTAGCCGCATTTCAAGTAACGGAACGTGATAGTGAGATGCGACGAGACGAAAATAGATTGATTGCTTCATACGGAACCTGGGGAAGCGCAATCGCAATGCGCAATCCTGCTAAAGACGATGCGCCGTGATAAGGCATCACTCGTGAAAGGATCATGGTTCTTTTGTGAAATACTCTGTATGGAGTAAAAGCTTAAATGAACAGAGAACTTGAAACAGTGCCTAATTCATGAGGCCAAATAGTCTACCTGAGATAATGAAGTAAACCTGGAAGTCAAGGCTCTCGTAGTGAAGACGAGACTTTAGTGAAACTTTTCACTATTGCATCGGTTTCCCGCATAACCCGGAGTCATCTTGAATATTGCCCCGCGGACAGAGCGCATTCCAGAAAAGATAAATTAAGACTAAAGATGAGGCTATTGCTTGCGTTTCCCGACTCGTATCGTGAAATTTGTAGAGCCCGGACGATTCCCACACCAAACAATTATTACCGCTGAATCCGGGTGTGGCACTCGTACATCTTATGTCTTGTAGAAATACTGACGTCGTCAGCCTAACGTCATGTGAGGATCTACTTCGTATAATTGCCATGCGATCTAAATGCGACCAGATCAGTAACCCTTTACGGCAGTTGGCCAAGCCACACTTGGTAGCATTGCCCGGCCAATAAAGTGGCACTTGGAGGTCTTGGCAGGGGTCCAGGAGTAACAATCCACTTGGCCCAGTGGGCCAGTGGCTGATGACGGAGCAACAGCCGAGGGAATCGTGAGCAGACTTTTGTTTCAGACAGCATTCCATCACTGCATTGGAGACATTACCCACCGCAACTCACGGTCATCATGCCTCAACAAACCAAGACAGACAGAATGCTATGACAAAGAAATCTAGAGAATGTATAAATAGGTAGTCTACACAGTGAAGAACAAAGAGATGGTCGCAAGAAGAAGGCTAGGAGTACGTACCCCTCGTGTCCGTACCAATGTCCCAATAGTGTACCTGCATGGACCACATGCCCACAACACGGCTCAGCCTGCAGACCCCCTTTGATACCCTTATCTCGCCCCATCCGACCAAATGAAGGGATCGCCTGCCGGGATGCCGATACCAGCGAGCCAATCACAACGCGCACAGCAGAAATTAGAGCCTCCGTAGCCAATCAGCAGCGCCGATAATCAAACCAGGGGGTCGTTTGATGATTCCCGGTCATTCCTCCTTGGGCAACGTTAGCGCAAGGCTGGCCTGATGGCATGGCACGGCGACGGCGCAACGACCAGCAGGATTTTGCTTATTATTTGGTTATCTCGCTCCCTTCCCCATCGACCCTCTCCATCTTTACGTTTTACCTTTGCTCCAAGAATAATACCCACCTTTTCGCAATTATTGCTTCCTCGTTGACCCGTTGACCATTCTGTCGTTTTATATCAACAAACAATCACACTCGCTCGCTCGCTCGCTCAGCTTTTGTGTTTGAATCATATAATTGAGAGTTCGACATTCATACTTGACAGTTTCAAACCAGAAGCTTTTAAATAGCGATACGGAACACTACAACAAGGAGCTATAAGCAGATAATCACCAACATGCGTTTCACCCTCCCAACCGCCACAGCAGTCTTGTCTGCTCTTCAAGTAGCCAATGCTCAGACCTACACTTCCTGTGACCCATTAAATACGAGTATGTGGCCCTAATTCACTCCCCTCCAAGCGCTGGACTGACAACCTACCAGCTTGCCCTGGCGATAGCGGTTTTGGAAATGGCAAGCCCTTCACCACCGACTTCACAACGGTCACTGGCACAGATGCTCCAACAGGATGGACCTATGCGGAAGGAACTACCATGTCATACGACAGTGCGAACGGTGCCAACTTCGCCATCTCCACCAAGACCGGCGCTCCTACCATCAGCACCGAGCAATACATCATGTTTGGCAACGTGAGCGTATACGCAAAGGCTTCGCCAGGAACTGGCATTGTCAGCAGTTTCATCTTGGAGTCGGATGATCTTGATGAGATTGATTGGGAGTGGCTTGGATCCAACGACACCGCTGTAGAGAGCAATTTCTTCGGCAAGGGCAATGTCACTACCTACGACCGAGCCATCTACCAGGTCATCCCCCACGCTATTACTGCATGGCACACATACAACATCGAATGGACCAAGGACTACGTCAAGTGGTATGTTGATGATATGGTCAACCCTGTCCGCATCCTAGCCTTCGATGACCCCAAGACCATCGGCGGCACCCAGTTCCCCCAAACACCAATGAAGATCAAGTTGGGCAACTGGGTTGGATGCGCCGATGCCGCTGCTGCTGCAAACCCAGCGACTGCAGGCACTTGCGAGTGGGCCGGTGGACCAGCAACTTTCGACGGCACTACTGCCTACAGCATGTATGTTAAGAACATCGTCATCAGCGATGCTGGCTGCGGTGGAACTTACACATACTCCGACAAATCCGGATCATATGGTAGCATCAAGTCATCCAACGAAGGAAGCTCATGCGGCTCATCCTCAAGCCCAAGTTCATCTGCTGGTTCTTCATCAGCTGCCCCATCAAGTACCGCTTCGCCCTCATCAGCTGCAGCCTCAACGGTCAGCTCCGGAACGACTTCGACTGCTTCGACAGCTTCTGCACCAAACTCCTCTACCACAGCAAGCACCGCAACTCTCTCTACATCTACCGTCCCAGCAGGTGTCTCCCCCTCATCCGGCAACGCAACCAGCACAGGCACCTCAAGCGGGAGTGGAAGTGGCAGCAAATCCAACAACAGCACCAATCCCGCCAGCACAGGAGGAGCAACATCGACCGCCTCAGGATCCACTCCATCCTCAACCGGCATCGCACCCCTCCAAGCCAACTCGGCATCCTCCCACAAATACGGCACCGTCGAGCTAGCCGTCATGGTCCTCGGCCTCGGCGTCGGATACCTCGTCATGTAACTGTAGCCTGTATCATCATCACACGTACGTAGCATGGGAGGAAGCGATTGCGATTTCGATTTTTGCATTTTTGTTCAACGGCTCAGCGGCTCAGCGGCTCAGCGGCTCAGCGGCGTTTTTATGTATGTATGTTTGGAGGAATGAAGAATGAAGGATAAATGAATGGATTTTGGATTTGGTTGGAATTGGGTGGCATGATATGGCATTTCTGCATTTGGTGGCTATGATGCGATGCGATGAGATGAGATGCGTCGTGCTGGCTGCATGCATATAGGAGTTGGTTTGTCCATACACTACGTAGGTAATTTAGAAATTAAAAGACATTTCCACATAAGATATCTCTCTCTATTTGCACTTGACCTATGCGTGGCTATTCATCAACTATAACCCACTTTCTTCCATCTCATGAGTTCGTCTATTATATTACATTATCACTACATTTTTATTAGGGCAATTGTTTTCCAAGTAGAACTTTATCCTTCCTTCCTTTGCTTCCCCGACTTTTTATATATATCTTCTTATAAACATATCTTTCGCAATTATATATATATATTTACCGGCATCCGCGTTCCGTTGCGCTGCGCTGTCTATTAATACGTAAAAAATATATGAATGATATTGTAAATTATATGTTATAAGCTTATACTAGGGGGGGGGGCAAAAGTCGAAATTTCCTCACACCTCGTCTGGGAATCTAGCTGCTTGTTGCGGAGTTGGGGGAGTGAGGAGGGATGAGAGGAATGAGATGGATGAGAGGGGTTTCAACGGGTCTTGGAGGGGTGTATGTGTATGTGTATGTGTATAGAGCTTGAAATGAAATGCGTTGGGAGAGGAGAGGAGAGGAGAGGAGAGGAGCGGATGCAGCTCGTGAGTCGTTGATCATTTTCCAAATTAAATTCAGCCTGCTTTCTATTTCCGTAAACCTTGTAATGTGCCTACTATATATATAGTATAGATCAGTACAATTACACGCATATAAATTTGTTTGTGACACTAGTATTAGTCTCTAGGTAGACAACTTGTAGCAGGACCAGAAAAAAACCTAATCTTCAAGTGAGGATTTTTCTTATTGATCAAAGGTCTATTTATCTTTACCTGTATCTGGACTTTTTTGGATGGTAGGAGTATGGAGATATAGATGATAGGGTATGGAGGTTAGAATTGGAAGAAAGAGAGGGATAGCGGCTTGAGCGGGTGGGGTGGGGCGGGAAAGGGGGCCTCGCTTAGGGTGGGGGGTTTCTTAGTACCTAGGGAGAGGTATCAAGTAGAGATACTTTGCTTATATCTTTCTGCTTTGTATTGTTTGATGGATTAATACCTTTCTCACTTCTACTCCTCCGGTATTATGATAAGGTCCTCAGTAGTTCTTAATACAAAACTGTTTCAGAAACTCATATAAAGCTCCTGTGTTATACGTAACGGCACGCTGCAAGTATCTCGACTGCCTTCCTTCTTCAGTCTGAGTGACCTCTATGATCCGTCTTGATATAAATGCTATTTCTGCCGAGTATTTTACTACACCAAGCCATCTTTGCTCCTCATTATCGATACGTTTCGTAGCCGCGTCCCATAATACGTTCCATCGGTCTAGTCCGCCGAGTAGGATAGAAGAGCTGTTATTGATAAGCACTGAGGTATGGTGGTGGAACATGACGTGTTGAAAAGCTGATATGTAAGTCATTAGCGGGTCGTGCTGGGAACCGGAAAAGAAATACTAACCAAGGACCACTACATGCAGATGCTGGACATCCAACTGCTCGAAATAAGCCGCTGTATTCTCCGTCCACTCGTCGTTAAGCAGTCCTGAAACAAGGGTTCTTAGGCATTGTGCGGTAGAGCTGAAGTCCTGCTCGGTTCTCAGACGCTCGAAACTGGCAGGGGAATCTGTATGCCAAAGCCCGTCGCTGCATGGCAAGTGACCACGCATGTCAGATAATGTCATAGCAGGCGGATGATTCGAGAAGAGAATTAGCCATGCGTCGTTGATGAACGTCCATGTCACAAGCCTGATCCAGGATTCTTTGTACACGAACAGCCGCCAATCTACATCCAGCTGCGGTGCGTCGTGTGTGCTTCCCATGACATTGAGACTTCGCAGTAAGGATACCAGTGCTGGATGGCGCTTATTTGTGACTCTTTGACGGACGGTCGGGTCTTTGACGAACATCTGTAGGGTTTCTATCAGATAGGCCGCTTGGCAGAGTTCCAATTCCTCCCGTGAACTGGCCGAGTGAGTGATTGTGCACAGAGACTGCTTCACACGATGGAAGATATACTTCTCGGCCAACCCTTGCAAGGCCAGTGTAAAGGCTGTAGACAGTGGACTTTCCTTGCGGTAATGCAGATATGTGGAGCCCGAGAGAGCAATTGCCAGTAAGAGTGTCGGGTCAATTAGACCGAGATATAGAGTCGGTAGATGGATGATGGATGCTAGCAAGTGCCCTCTGTGGAAGAAAGCTGCTATGCAGTCGCGGAAGGTCGACACCTTGAAGAAGGCGTGGAATGAGTCCAGACTCGGAAAGGTCTCCAAGTCTGGTATGGCTGCGGCGACCTGCTGGAGGTCGACTGCTAAGATGCTAACTCGTGCTTCGAGCTCCTCATCCGAGGTGTTAAGGTATAGTCGATCTAAAGCATCTTGACGATGTCCACAATTCATGCTTTCGTAATCCGCCGCCGCGTCAAAATATGGGTCGACGTAGCCTAAGAACAAGAGGCGGGGGTCAATCGTATCCGATAGCATAGCGTGCGTCTGTAAAGATTCTTGTGCGACTAAATTCGCTCGGCCATGCTCTTGCTCAGGCTCTCCGTCAAGAATAACTTCACCCACAGGTCCACTACAGGGATCTGCGCAGCCCAGCAAAAAGGACAATGCAGGATGGCTACTGCTGCTGCCTTTAGATGCTAGTTCTAGTTCTTCGCGGTGTATGGGATCCGCGCAAAACCGCCCATACGTGCAAGTTAGACCCCGTGAGGCGCATCGTGCACAGGGGCTTTTTGCATCACATAGGAGTTTGATTTGAGAACATCCATCGCAGGCATGCACTTTTCTCCCGCGCTTGGCTTCCGCTGGCAGAGGGCGAGCTCCTCTCGAGGGACAGGTTTTGGCGTGGCGTCTGGCGCCGTCGACTCGTTGGAATGTTCGTCCGCAGAAAGGGCACCTGTTGCGATTTGATATGGTGTTTTGAGCTAAAGGGAGTCGACATATGCGACACTCGGGGGGGTTTAACGAAGACATAGACCCCTGGCGGGAAGAGAAGGGAAGGGGTCGAAATGCTGGCCTCTGGTGGGAGTGGACAAGAGATGGGTGAGTTTTCCGACGCTAGGAAGTCAAGTCCCCTGGAAATTGAGGAAGTCGCTCTACGCTAGCAGGGGCCTTCCCGCATTTTGATGTTTGATTGGACGGGATAGTATACGACATATCCTGATTAATGGTCTATATTTGCATTTATAGAACGGAATAATATATCTAACCCTAAGCTTCACTACTGATAATGTCCTTAGCATAAACCTATCACTTTCTATGCAGCATCATTATACCAAACTCTCCTCCCTGCTGTCCAATAGGCAGATATGTCGCAATTGTGGGGCGGTGCATGTGTGAATTTCCCGACAAGCCCCCTGATCGTATTAAGGCTATATAAACCCGACCTGAATAATCTATTTGGCAACATGTTTCTTCTTTTACTTTGTACCAGCGCCTCCTAGTAACGACATCTCAAAATGTTCTGTTGCAAGATAATGGCATGTGAGTTAACATAATAAAAGTCCTTGGTTCAAGGAAGGACGCTCGCTAATAATAGGGGTTCCAGACCAGCTTTATACCTCGACTATTTCGCGCACAGCGAAAAGACTACGAGCCAACCCCCGCCATTTCGCTCGTGTTTCCCCCCGAATATACCAAAACTTCTCGAGCAAGGTCCAAGATAGGCCATCTTCAACGGCTGGACTTCCATCCAATGAGATCAAACCTACAAGCTTGGTAGAACATGTCCTGTAAGACCAAGTGAACACCTTCACAGGGAACGGAACAGAAGCTGACAGCAGCTCACAGCACAGACTTGGATAAAATCGTCAGCTGGGCACGGAACGGATCAATGTGGCCTCTCTCATTCGGCCTCGCATGCTGCAGCATCGAGATGATGCACGCCTCGATGCCGCGATACGACCAAGACCGCCTCGGCATCATCTTCCGCGCCTCGCCTCGTCAAGCTGACGTTATGATCGTCGCTGGCACGGTGACGAATAAAATGGCATCGGCGGTTCGGCAGTGTTATGATCAGATGCCTGATCCGAAGTGGGTGATTAGTATGGGCAGTTGTGCGAATGGTGGGGGGTATTATCACTATAGTTATAGTGTTGTGAGGGGTGTGGATAGGATTTTACCTGTTGATATATATGTCCCGGGCTGTCCGCCGACGAGCGAGGCGCTGTTGTATGGCGTGTTTCAGCTGCAGAAGAAGATTCGGAGGACGAAGGTTACTAGGATGTGGTATCGGAAGTGATGGTTTGTTAGAGAAGCTGCATTTGCCAACTATCCCTGTGTTGTAATACATAGACTATTAATAGGGAGATATTATGGAATCTCTTGTCTCTGCAATGTATGTAATCTTGGACATAAAGTCGAAGAGAGTTTAGATGCATACCAGGTTTTTAGTACCATACAAGTAAGGACCCATTCCTCTTTCCCAGCCCATTTTCAGTTCCTTCTCAGCGTTCTCAATTTCAGCGCCTTGGATCAAAATCTATCCCTACATCCCCATCCACAGCTCTCTATACTGCTCCCGCAGAATATCCGCTTAATCTGCAAGTCTTCTTACATTCCAAGCATAGAGCCCCGAATTTTCAAAACCCGGCCTGGGCAAGCCTCTCTTCGTATTCCTCAACTCGGCGACACGCACCTGCTACTCCCGCTCCTCACCTGATTCTTTTCGGTGGCCATCTCATAATTAAACATCACAAAGATAATGCTATGTAACCGCCATAGATGAGTATTATTTTTAGCGGTGGCGTTGGTCGGCTATATGCACATCCTGGGTTTGAATTCGTTGCTTTACTTCCGTTCCCATTTCCACTTCCACTTCCACTTGAACATGAGCTAATGCAGGCATAGTTACTATCGGATGTGCGTTTCCGACATGCTAGCCTGCCCGTGGTTTGTGCTTGTTCAAGACCTAGTCGCGATAATTCCTTTTCTCAGTGGTGATGATGAGCGTGAGGATTAATAAAAAGGGAAGTTAGGGATTGAATCTAGCGCTCTCTTTCTATATTGGTTTTAGATGAAGATATACGTGATTAAACTTATATAAGATAGGTATAATGTCCAAAACATTAAGCTTGAAAGCGTTAAAGATTGAGCCGTTTCTTTGAAGTGAGTAAATTTGGTACGATGGATAGAATAAGTCCAAAACTGCTTAATAACCGATTTCAGGTCTATTTTCATGACTTCGTATAGCAAAGTGGAGATATCATCCCTATCGAAGAGAAGCTTAACTATTAAGCTTATTGAAACGTGTCCCTATATAAGGCTGAATATACGGTTCGCCTTTACGTAGTCGTCTAGCCCCTTTAAATTTGATCTTAGCGTTCCTGTGCCGTGCTTCTGAAGCGAGCGTGCCAGGGTGCATAAGCGAACCCCTTTCCAGAGTCATCCACTCATCTTTTCTTAGCCACGACCTAAGGGAGGAGAACTGTGCTAACTACGAACTGATCGGGACTAGATGTAAATATGAATGTCGAATCTATTCTCGAGTTCCTCCTGGGATATTGCTTAATATAACTTCTAATATATCCGCATTATTTGCTTACTATCCGACCCCACACGCATCCCTGAGCAAATCCCTGACTTATGACGTCGAACCTCCCAATGCCCGCCCCCGCATGACCCAAGAAAAACAGGGCACAAAACAGGCAATATGATGTAAGAATCAGTCTTATCACTAAATGTTGTTTGAGTCCATCTATACTCTTGAAGTCTTCATGTCAACTTCAATCAATTCTCGTTGCTCGACAAACTCGCATTAGTGAATCAATCCGCCCGCAATTCTTTCAAATTCCCGCCGCCCTTTATTCGCGAAGACTTGGACCTACAACCAAAGCTCTGGTCAAGTATGTCTTCATATCTTCCCTATCAAGCTTGGCTGATTGCATCGCCATAGGAAATCTGGAAAGCAATCATGTCGGAACAACAGCAGCAAGCGGTGCAAGAACAAGAACAAGAACAAGAACAGGAGCAGCAAGGAGCACAAGAAAACAATCAACAACTCCAACATGCTAGCCCAAACGCACAACAAGAAATGGAAATGCCTCCTGGCGGCGACGACTACAGACCTGCACCGGTCAGAGAATCGCGGATCAAGGACCGCCCACAGAGGGATACGAACGATTCTATAAAGATCAAGATCGAGCTGGATCTCGAAGTCGAGGTACGTTGTCCCCGGCATCGGTGTAAGAAGAAAATTGAGGTCGTCTTTGGAGTGGGCTGACGTCGAGGCCGTGGGCGTTTACAGGTTGATTTGTATGCGAGGGTTCAGGGTGATGTTACTATTGGGTTGATGTGATGTGGATGCACATCTTTGTTACGATATATGGTCGATGGTGGGTGTCAGGATAAGTCCGAAGGCTGTGGAATAATAGGCTCCATTCTTTATGCGTGGCATATGCGGCGTTCTTTTTATTTGGTCTGGAAAAGGAGCTCTTTTAGCTGCAACTGTATTCCACAGAAATGATTGGAGGAAACCTGTTTTCATAATTAAATGCAAACCCTCTTTATAGCTTTTCACTTGAGATATACAGTGATAAGCCACCATTGTTCTAGTCGAATTCGATCGAAAGCGAGTTTCTAAGGCCGCTCCCATATTTTGTTCCTTAATTTTGTGGTGCTGGTGGTGTCGGGATAGAGCTAGGCTCGAGTTTAACGATTTCGGCGTTTGGTTTTGGCTTGTTCCTAGGAAACATTTGAAATGAGTCCTTTAGCTCTTCCCAGGTCCGCTTCGCTTTAGCAGGTCTGCTTGAAAGTTGCTGGGTATTTGGAGAGGTCGAAGAGGCTGTTCCTGAGTTACCATTGAAATTTGGGTCACTTGCGTATGGCTTTGTGATAGAATGAGCTGAGTGGGCTGAGAATATCTGATCTGGGGCAGGTGACTGCGTAGCACTGTAGACTTCGTCATCCCCCACAAGCCCTCCAGACATCATTGTATCTCCAGTCATGGAAGTTGGTTCGGAGCGGCTCGAAAGAGAAGAGTCCAAGTCCCTGGATTGGCTACCAGCGATATCCGCTGATGTCAAACTGGGTGGAGAGCCGTCGGAAGGAGATGAATTCGCATTCCGTGAGCTGTCGAGATCTGCGTTTGAGGGAAGACTTTCCCCAATACCACTATCAGGGAAAGAATTCTCATCGTCGGACTCAAATTCGATTGATTCCCCCCTCACCGGCTTTCCTATACTTGGCCAGTTCCATGGAAACCTCCTACTTCGCCCAAATATAACTGCCCCATTATGGCAGCTAAAAGGCTGAGGATTCCTCTTCGGTCCTATGCAATATTGCGGCAAGAGTACTTGAACCCGATCACAAGTCCCCGTCATCTTGGTGCGCTTACATTCACAGGGCTCGAATAACTTATCAAGCTTGTGCCAGTAGATTCCGCCGGCAAGCTCCAAGGGATCCGAGTCGCCATCTCCATGCTTCAGTGAGATTTCTTTCAGTGTTGCCATACATGCCACAAGGTAGTCCTTTCCAGTTGGTACATGCCTCCAGTACTTGCAGAGAGTATTCGAATCCTTAGATGGCTTGATAATTTCTCCAAACCCTTTTCCGAGAAGTATAATTGCTCGAATGCTTCTTGTGAAATCCACCCATCCTCGTCCGCTTGCTTTCAATATAGCAACTCGGGGCAGTAGATCGTTATGGCCGTCAACAATGCCTTTGAACCCGAAGCCGATTAGCTTTTCCCGGTCTGTGAAACGTAAACCAAGGGCAGGTGAAGCCATCATTTTCGTCTGGTAATCGTGAATTTGCTCCAGGGTATGATAGGTCTGCCTTACTAGATCCTCGTATGTCCATCGTGTAGCTTTCTTTCGCACTTGTTCCGACCCTGCGATACCACTGCTTGCTTTCGACTCCGTAGAAGTTTCAACATCCTCGAATATCACTATGTTCCTGTTCTTGGAGTCCATCAAAGCTTTCTTGGCGGCGTGTACCCCATTGGTTGGATCAGCGTGGTTGAAATCTTCTAGTCTGAAGAGGTCACTGTCAGAATATGGACTGGATGAAAGCTGCGTACGCGTGAGGTGGAGGAGGGCACTTGCGCTATCTACCAACCACCCTCGGCGGTCCTTGGTATCATATAGAACCACCTTCATGTTCCGTGCAAAGTGAACTTCTTGAGCGTAAGGTCCACCTCCTCTACTGATATATATTGGAGTATCTTGCGTGCCTCTGACGAATGAAGCGCCACCAGTTACGAATTGTCCAGCTACAATGGACGCTTTCTCAAAAGCAATGCCAGCGGAGGCCAAGCTAGCACCTGCCCAATCGATATCTTCATATCTGATTTCTTTTCCTCCTACTAATACGTTAGCATCTAATACAAAAACATGTCACTTGCTCTCACGGACCCGCATGAATCTCCACTGAAGAAGCCCAGCCTAGAAAGTTCCTAGAGCGTTCCAAGCATGTGGCATCGATATCGTGGATTGAAGCCCGGTAACCCTCGGCGGATAAGTAAGACATTCGTTCGCCGTTTTCATTGACGAGGAAGTGCCACAAGACGGAATTCTGGATTCGCTGAGTTGGATAAAACATTGACGAAGATCCCTTGATTATCAGACCACCGTCGAAGTTTGTTACCCGAGTTGCCTGACCAAGTCCTGCCATCATGTTAAGGGGGATCTCTAAGCCCCTTTCGCCCCCGGATCTTGCCAATATTGGAGATCCCCGGACAACAATTGGGTTTCGGAACAGACGGCGCCAGCAGGAACCATTTGGCACTTCTCCGGGGGGAATTTGTTCAAAGTTGTCGACCTGGAAGGAAAGCTGGAAATTTAGCGGTGAACCAGGAGATATTCCAATTTTCGGTGCACAATAAGCCATTGTATCAGTGTAGGGCGCTCCGCGCAAAGCAGCTCCTAGCCATGCCAATTGTTGCCCAATCTCCGCAATGGCGGGCGCAGTTCCCGTCACTACTACTGTTACCGATGGGCTGTGGATACGAAGAGTAATTTTAGTTCCGTTGGTTGTAGTACCTATATGATTATCAGTGGCCAAGTCTATCTCATATACAGATTTGATTTACTTTTATACCAAGTCCCAGGTCCATATTCTAATGCCTTTTGTAACGCATCCAAGGTCTCTAGGCCTGTTGTAGGCCACACTTGACGTATGTATTCGGCACACGTCAGTGCCTGGGCATCCATTCCCAATCCTACCAGCGTGATGAGAGTACCAATTTGAGGATACTGCTGGCCGGCGTAATGCTCTTTGAGAAATTCGCCTATGTTCCAGCGAATATCAAACTTCCCTTTTAAAACTATGTGCCGATGACCACGTTCAGTATTTGAAGAACTTAGACCCTTGAGTATCTCTTGTCGGATATTTTCAGCCAATGTATCTACACTGCTAGTGAGTATCAATTCAGTCCTTACTCTTCCGAGTAGCCACTGATAGTCATGGCCGTTGGTTAGGAACTTCCAAGCATCTGGATAGTGAGATATTGCGTAGTCTTCGATCTCTTCCTGCTCGTGCTCTTTGTTGACATAGCCTGATAGGTTATCACTAAGCTGTGATATTTGTGGCTTAGACCTGTACCAAAGAGACATCTTTTCCTCCACACTGAGACCTTTCTGTGCTCTGCAGAATTTCATCTTCTCGTCTACCTCGTCGTCATCCAAGTCTACCTCGGCACCCCCAGAATATAATTTCATACAATTTTCAAGCAAACTTGCAATACGACTGAATATACAGGTTAGAAAGGTTTCCTAAAGGGTGATCTATCCTCAAATGCAATAAGCTCGGTGGAAGATAAAGGCACTAAGAAACACATACCGTCTATAATGACGAATAAACGTTGCAGCATCTTTTTGCTGCCCAGCATGGGCGTTCCGTCCACATCTTATTGCAAACTCTTTTAGAATCTTTTCCAGTGCATCTCGCAATTCTTTTTGGTCGTTCCAATCTCCCATCGCCCCATGAAGTTCTCGGACCAATTCGCGCGAGAAGGCTACAGCAAGCTTTTCCTTAACATCTTCGGGGACATTAAGCTCTTGGTTGTCAGTGTACACGGTTTGGGAATCGTCTTGGGCCTCCTCTTTTTTCGCTTCATGCTCCCGTCCCATGGATGCATAACCGGAGTCAGTGGCCACTGTCTGTGGATGAGGGACGTTTGATGTGTGAGACTTAGGGGTGGATTGGTGACTGTCAAATTTATCACGGAGACAATTTGGGTGCTCAGTGACTGCTTCTTCCGTGCCTGTATTCGTGGCTACCCCTCCATCATTATCCCATATCTTATGGCTCTCCATGGCACAACCTGAACAACGGATGTGACTGCAATCAAAATTTGTTCCGGCTTCGACGAATACACATAGCAAGCCAGCCTGGCAACCACAGCATATCCAGAACCACTCCATGTGAGTCCCTTCATGTTGCTGTTCTTTGTTTCCTTTGCTATAATGTGAGTTCCAGCTGCGAGGCATCGTTATAAACGTCTCCCGTGCTTCCTTGCTATTCCGAATCACTAAGGCTTGCAGGTTTTTTATGAGCTCAAGGAAGCCTCTTGTAAAGCAAAGAGAAATAATTCCTGCAGAGTACTGTGTCCTCGGATGATTTGGTGTGCGAAAACACAGGGAAATTGATGGGAGTTCAAGGAAGTGAAAGTTCCCATTTTGAAAGCCCAGCCTTGTTGTAGGCGCAGTATGGGTGGCGCAATGCTATAGTGCAACCATTTTCGTCGGCAGCCAGCCTCACTTTTTATATAAGCCTCATCATTCGGAGAACTGTGGGCCTGTTATATCTTACCTCATGCGGACCAATGAGTTGCAGCAGAAAACATGCGCGACGCACGATCTGAAAAATGGGCCAAACTGTACTGCAAGAGTTGCAAATCGATGGAGGACTGCCCAAGGATGGCAAAGATAGGATATTTACGTTCGGGTCAGGAATGGATGTTTCCCAGCATCAAATTAGAAAACAAATCTGCTACAAGGGGGCTTTTGACAAGTAGATAATCCTCGCACCTGCTTCCTCCCGATAAATAATCACAAGACGAACCCCTCTTTGTACTCCCAATCGCACAGAAATCTCGTCTCGATCTTCCTTCCATTCAAGCCCTTCACTCTAATCTTGATTTCCTCTCCGGGAACCAGATCCACGAAATTATCATCGAACACTGCGTCCTCGCCTCCTTCCTCAATGGGGACTTGAAGCACTACTCCCTTCACTGGAGCATTTGCCTTGACAGTGACGACCTCGCCCTCAAGCGTCGCTTCAACCTTCAAGTCCTTATAGAACTTGACAAACTTCAATGGTTCGGGCCAAGTTCTCCACCTTGCAAGTCTCTCGCCAGTCTTCTCGTCATCCAAGTACGCAACTAGCACAGTCTTATCCGAACTTGGGATATCGATCTTGGTAATCTCGGTCGTCTTATTCCCACCCAACACCAACTTCCTTATCCTCTCCTCTTCTGGTAACTTCACTTCCTTGCCACTTCCAATATCAAACGCACTCAGCTTAAGCACCACCTCAAGCTTTTCCACAATTCCATTAACAGCCCAAATCTCTACCTTATCCCTCTTTGCAGGATAACTCCAATCCGTCATATAATTTCCATAACCCCCAGTGACAAACCTCTCCATCCCCACAACCACCTTCCCCAAAGCGCGTTTCGTAATATAAGACGCTGATTTTCTCCCCCATTTGACATCAACCAACGCCCAACTAGTCCCCGGCCAAATATCATTCAACTGCCACACCAGAATCCCACTACAGTTCTCCTCTCCCTCGCCCCTAAACTCTTTTCTCCAATGATTATAAGCGTAGCTCATAGCTTCCGCTTGCAGGAATTGGGAACAGTAGACAAAAGAGGAGAGAGGGTTGAACCGGAAGCGGAAGTTCTCGCCTGAATACATGCCGTAGCGACGTTGATGCCCAGGACCTTTATCATGCGCGTCGAATGTTAGAGATTGCCAATGGCGCTCGGAGGGGTTTGTGATGCCGTCGTGGAGGGTAACGTAGAGAAGGTGCGGATTCGAAGCCGAATTCGGAGACGAAGCGGCTGGTGTAGTCTTTGTATGATTGGTAGGGGGACATTTGCCGTGCCAGACTATTTCTCCTGATTAGCTTACTCAATGATTATCAAGTAGAACAGGAAGACTTTACCGTTCCAGATGTGAACATCGCCGATGGTCTTATCCTTTGAAGTCTTACCTCCGTAAGGACTGCTTCTCCAATACGGCACATCTCCAGCCAGTCTTTCGCAAATCTCTGGCAACGCGATCTCATATATGGTCCTAGCAGGGAAATCCGTCTTTTCCCAGCTTTCCGGATTATTATCCTCCGGGTCATATACCCAACCCCATCGCTCAGCAACCATATAATCCTCATTATTCCCCGCCCAAATAGCCAGACTCGTATGATGCCCAACTCTCTTGACCTGCTGTTCAGCCTCAATCTTTACTTCCTCCAGAAACCCTTTTTCAGCTGGATAGTTTCCGCAAGCGAATAAGAAGTCTTGCCAGACTAAAATACCAAGTTAGTCGCACGCAGAATAAAAGTCTTCGGATTCAACGAGACCACCACCCCATACACGGATCATGGCTTGATTTCCTGATTTGGCGAGCTCGAGCCAGTCTCGGTGGCGCTTTGCGGACATGCGGGGGAGCATGAAGTCTTCCGGAATCCAGCAGGAGCCGCCGGCGAAGATTGGGGTGTTATTTATTTCGAACGTGAAGGATGTCCCCGATTATTTTCTCAAGGCATGTTGAAGCAGTCTGAGTCGGCGGAAGCCGAGCTTGATAGATTTGTTATCTGCCGAGGATAGAGAGCCAGATGGTGTAAAGCGGTTGCAGGCCATAAGTGAAGGGAGTTGAGGGCTGTTGACTTCAATGTCGGCGCTGAACTTCCCTGTCGACTCTACACTAATGTCTTGAATAAGAACTTGTTTCCCTTCTGGATCTGTGATCTCAACTGAGATAGGGGATCCTTTCCGTCCCTCCACACAACCCTTAATCTTCACCACAGCCTTCTTCAGATCCTCGCTGACCTCTTGCCTAACAATCCAGTCCCTGATCCTTCCCTCTTCGGCGTCCCAGCTCTCGAGTCAAACCGGTTTCCAAGGTCCAGATGTATTGATCGCTGGTCCCCAATCCCACCCCTAATAATATTGTGCCTTTCTCACGAACAACCTCTCGGAGCCACCAAAATGCACATCTGTCCCGTTGCCCTTATAGCCAATTCTGTCTTTCTCTTTCTTGGCGAACTCGGGTGCGGTCTTGAACTTCAGCTCCAATACATTTTCCTCGCCGTCTCCCTTCTTGAGCGACTTGGTTGCATCAACTCGATGCTCGATATGCATGTTCCTCGTCTCCCGAACCACGGTCCCATTGAAGACGATGGAATATATTGTATCCAAACCCTCGAACACTAACTGGTGAAGGGAAGTTGAAGATGAAACCGAAGAAGGGATTGTAGTGCGGTATTCCCAATCCGCATCGTTAACCCAAAGAGTTTCGATCTCATTGATATCGATATACGGATTTTTAATGAGTCCATGATGCAGTAAATCCAAATGTGCGACTGTAGAAAACCGAGAAACAGGAAGGAAGGATGAGGCTGTGCTACTGTTTAGGGCTGTGGTTTGGCGAAATTGCCAGTCTTTGGTGAGGAGGTTTTTCGTGAGTGGCGTTTTGATGAAGTTCAAAGGTGTAGAATACAGAGAGGACTTCTACAGACGTAAAGATGGGACCTATGAGATGTGCTGGTAGGAAGACACGACTGTGAATAGAATTACCCCGCCATAGACTTGGCGGGGTAACCTACCTTTCAGGTGCAGGCATACCACCCACCACCCGAACGTGGGGGTTTCTTGGATCCTTATGCCAGCTCTTTCTGAATTAAGCATTGGATCTCGTAATTCGAGGACGAAGACAGAGCTTCATTGCAATAGAAAAATACAATCAGTTGGATGCCGCTAGGCCTAGATGCCGCGCTTGATCAGGAAACGTAAGTATAAAGTTAGCTACTTTATTCACCCCCGACTAATTTCCTTATAGTCGGCTTAGCGCGCAGGCTTTTAGATCCTTACAATTTATAGCCTTTCTTGCCTCGTTTGGAAGTTACAATCTCTACAAAGCTAGCGTAGTAGCTAGCTTGTTCATGGAGGAGGTTCATACCACCAGGTCCAGGTTTGAACCTGCCTTACAGATTGCTTTGAATCGATCCACGTCAATACGCAAGCTGTTATATTCTGTGCACATTTCCAAGCATTGCTGACTATA
This sequence comes from Lachnellula occidentalis, assembly GCA_007821535.1. NCBI lineage: Eukaryota > Fungi > Ascomycota > Leotiomycetes > Helotiales > Lachnaceae > Lachnellula > Lachnellula occidentalis. The sequence continues at coordinate 58,796 of QGMI01000040.1, read as the reverse complement.
TTTTCGACGGCAGAGAGAAAAGCACGTGACTTTGATTCTGGAAGACGAGTGTTGGAAATAGCTGCTTACATAAGCACGCCACCACATAAAACTCTCTAACGTGGCATATTTTACTCCTTAACCTTTATATAATATATTACTATATGACCTCTTATGCTAGCGCACTCCTCTCTCATATATCTATTATATCGCTTGTAGTTTAATAGGTTATAAGCCTAGTACTCTATTAATCTATAATTAAATCAATTAAAAATGGCCTTAATTAATACTACTAGTGCCCTTAAAGGAAAAGTTAATAAATTAGGCCTTCCTATCTAGCAAAATAATAAATATAAGAATATTATAATACTTACTCTTTCTACCTTTACTAAATAGCAACTTACCTACAAGTCTACTTTAATCTCTATAGACATTCTTAGTATTATTAATAGTACTAGTCTTTAATCTACTAGCACTAGGGCTGCTACTACTAGATGGACTAATAAGGCTAGACTTGCTTTTATTATCTTAAGCAACTCTATAGCCTTTAAATTTAAGCCTTAAGTAATAGTCTTCTAGTAAGCTACTAATCCTTATAGGCTCTAGAATTATCTAAAGGCACTTAATCCTAATTTGGACCTATTAATAGTATCTAACCTTAGGCTATAATTTGCTATAGACAAATTTAATCTATTAAAGGATTCTATTTAAAGCTTTATCCTTTATCTTATAAACCTTAAAGTAAAGCTATCTTTTATAGACTATCCTATTACTAATAATAATATAAAGGAAGTCTTACTTAATAGTTTGCTAAAAGAAGATACTTATAGAATACTCTAGGCTACTACCTAAATGTAGGCGCTAAGAGATAAGAAAAGGCTTTAAGAGACAATTATAATATAATCCTTCAAATCTAATATTATACTTCTCTTAAAAGCTATAGCAAATATAGCTTATAATAATAATAATAGTAGTAATAATAGGAAGAAAGGAAGAAGCTATAGAAGTAAAAGAGGTTATAATAAAAGCTATAGAAATCAAAGTAGATCTTAAAAAGGAGATTAAATCTTAAAATACTAGAGATCAAAGGATAATAGCTTTAAGAAGGGGCTCTACTACTAGTATAATAAAGCTAGTTATTATATTAATAACTATAAGGACTTTAAGCAAGCTAAGAAAAGGGAGTAGTAAGAGAAGAGTAATAGTAATAAGGATAATAGCGCCTCTAGTAGTGCTAATTATATTAGAATTACTAGTATTACTAATATAGAAGACGATTCCTTCTATAATACTTCTAATACTTCCTATATAACTATACTCTCTAATTAGCTTGATATGATTAAATTATACTTAAAAATCGGCCGGACTAGCCTAAATTGTAATTATAAGATATAGCGATTTCTATAGTACTACTAAAATTTAATCCTAACAAGTTACTAGCAACTAGTACTAGTCATTTTATACTACATTTTAGTACTATTCTATATATTTGCATTCATCTAGTACCTCTAGTAGCTAATTTGCTTGTAAAGACGAAAATCAACCTTAAAAGTACTAGTAACAATCTATACTATACTAGCTTATAATAATGAGATAAGTACTATTATAGACTCTAGCATATCATACTACTTTAGTAGTATTTGTAATAACTTTATTAAAATGAAGTATTAGAGAGAGCCTTAATTTATAGAAGTTACTAATAGCTAGCAAATTATATATAAAGGATATAGTACTATTAATATTAAAGCAGATAGCTAGGAATTAGAGCTATCTAATATATAGTTTATACCTTAATTTAGTAAGCTTTAATTAATCTTAGTATATAAGTTAAATAAATTAGAAGTGAAATTAGAATTTATTAATAGTTAATATATTATAACTTTAGAAAATGATATATACTTTATAGTAATAGTAAATAATAATAGTATCTATAAAATCAAGCTGAAAGCGATAGCTATACCTATTTTACCTATAAAAGATATAGTATAAGATATACTTTATTAACGCTTAGGTTATATCAATTTTAGTAATATTAATACTATCTTAAAAGCTAGAAAATTAAAGATTACTATTCTAAAATACTAAAGAATTACCCCTACTAGTAAAGACGTTTATAAAGCATACTCTACTAGTAAAATGAAGGAGTACTTTAATAAGAAAATAGACTCTTATAAGAAGATAAGACTTAAAAGAGTATATTACGATTTATTAAAGATTTAAGTACTATTACTTTAAGGCTATTACTACTAGCTCTTAGTAGTAGATAATACTACTAGATTTTGCTAGATTAGGCTACTTAAATCGAAGGAAATAGTAGAAGTACTAGCTGTATTTAAAGAAATAAAGAATAAAGTAGAGTAAGAGATAAATAATAAAATTATCTTTATAAAAGTAGATAATAGAAAGAGCAAATTTAGAATACTTTTCTAAGACTATTATAGGTTTAAAGGCATGCAATTCTAGCTATTACTACTATATAAGCACTCCCTTAATAGTATTATTAAGCGCTAGATAAGAATAATAAGTATGATTGCTTGATTAATACTTTATAAGGCTTAACTTCCTTATTAATTATAGGATTATACTATTAAGTATACTATCTTTATTAAGAATCAGGTACTAACGCGATTAATTAAGATGATAGGATATCTAAGAGGTAGAATCCCTATTATAGTATATAAAGGAGACGTCCCTAATCTAGCTAAATTAAGAGTCTTTAAATGCTAAGCAAATATGCTCTACCTAAAAGACCTATATCCTTAGAAGTAGCAATCTAGAATAAAGGAAGGAAAATTTATATTTATAGGCCTAAGAGGTAATAAAATTAGGAGGTTTCTTAATATAGAGACTTTATAAGAGATTCTAAGTATAGATGTAGAATATAATAAGTATAGCTTTCTTAAGATTAATATTAATCAATTTATTATCTTTAGAGAAAAAGAATTACTTATACTAAGAGCTAATTAGGACGTAGAAAATCGTCGCTTTAAGCCTATTATAGCTAGACCTAAAGGTATTAAGTAGAAGCATTATAAGTATATAAATGTTTATCTTTTATAAAGAATTAAGAATAGTAATTCTTAGGCAATTAGAAGCCTTAAGCATAATAGTAATAAAGCTATAGAAAGACCTATATCTTATAATAGTACTTAAAAGATACCTGATTAGTATAATTTATAAGAAGAGGTTAAGGTAGAAACTCCTTTAAAGGTTAAAAGAGAAGCTTTATTAAAAAGCATTTAAGAAGCTATAGAAAATATAAGGAAAGGCCTAATAAAAGTATAAAGAAGATCCTAATTTAGGAGAGTACTAAAACCTAAGACTTATATAGTATTTAGTTAAATAATTGCCTTAGTAATAGTAGCTCTCTAAGTAGTCTATATAGGCCTAGAATTATTATCTCTCTAGGTTCCTATCCTACTATTTAAATCGATTACTATCAAGTAGGTAATAGTAGAAGATAAGAAGGCCTAGATAAAGGCGATTAGATAAGAGCTATTATCTTTATAGAAGTATAAGACATTTACTATTCTTAAAGATAGGCTTCTAGCTAGAAAGAAAGTAATTTCAAGTCATATAATACTAAGAAAGAAGCTTAAAAATAGGCTCCTTAACTAGCAAAAGGCTAGAATCGTAATTAGAGGCTTTAAGTAGGAATATAAGACTGATTACTTTAAAACATTTATATCTATCATTTAATGTAATATACTATAGATTCTACTAGCTAAAGCTATAGTAGAAGATCTAGAAATTAAAGTATTAGATATTAATACTACATTTTTAAATCCTATATTAAAAGAGGAGATCTATATAGAAGTACTAGAGTTTTACTATTTAATTCACCTAGAAATTAATTGAAAATACTACTTTTTAAGGCTTAATAAATCGCTCTATAGCCTTAAGTAGGTACCTTATAAGTAGTTTAATAAGGTTAAAGAGCACTTTAATAAGATTGGTTTAAAAGGAGGAGAGAATAATCTAAACCTCTTTATTAAGTATAGTATCTATATACTTCTTTATATTAATAATATGCTAATTATTAGTCTAAAGACTAAAGTTAAAGTAGTTAAAAAAGATATTAAAAAGAAGTAGCAATCTAAGATCTTAGGTCTAGTTAATACTTTTATAAGACTATAGATCAAGTATAATCGATAGAAGTATACTCTTTAAATCTATTAAGAATCATATATAAAGAAGCTTCTATAGTATATAAAGATAGATAATATAAATCCTAAAATCCTCCTTCTTCTAGCAATTATAATACTATACCTAGTAGATAATAACAACCTCTAGCAATTGCTTAGTCCTAAAGAATTAAGCTTATATAAGTAGATTATTAGATTAGTAATCTACCTCTTAAATAGTACTCGCCTAGATATTATATATACTATTTCTTAACTTACTCGATTTATATTAAATCCTAATACTTATTACCTTAAAATGTTAAAGTACCTACTATACTATCTACGAGGCATAATATTACTAGGAATAATATATAATAGCTTGAAAATAGATAATAGATAGTTAGTCTAGTCTAATACAACTTAGAGGATAGAAAATAATAAAAAGTCATTCTAAGAATATACTATTTTATAGTTTAAGAGTATAGTAACTTAGGCTGCAAATAGATAAAAGAGTATAGTATAAAGCTTTATAAAAGTAGAGATTATAGCTATAAATAAAGGAGTAAAAGAGATAGTATAGATAGAGAAAGTAGCTTAAGATTTAGGAATTGACTTAAAACTTCTACCTACGATTTATATTAATAATGTATCTGCAATTAAGCTTATAAAGGCAATAAAGTTTTATAATAAGGCTAAGCATATACTTCTATAATACTTCTTTATTTAAAAAGATATAGTCTAAGAATAGAGGCTTACAATTTAGTATATAGAAAGGAAGGAGTAAATCATAGATATACTTATAAAAGCTTTAGCTAAAGACTTATTTACTAAGTTTATTAGCCGGATAGGCCTAAGATATAAGGTATAAACGCTTACTTATTACTTATAATACTAATTTAAGCGATTTCGATATAGCAAATTCGATTTTAGTATAGCAATATTAGAAGGCATATTTTAAGGTACTAGAAACGATTTTAGAGGTTAATAATAGGTATTCTTATACTATAATATAGGATTTAGGTTCTATAAAGTATCTAAACTCTTATATTAGAGACGTAGAAGCTATACTATAATATTATAGGAGTTAATAAAGCCTAGGGGTACTATTTGCAGCAAGGAGGTATATTAGAAATAGCTGCTTATATAAGCATGCCACTATATAAAACTCTACAACGTGGCATATTTCACTCCTTAACCTTTATATAATATATCACTATATGACCTCTTATGCTAGCGCACTCCTCTCTCATATATCCATTATATCGCTCGTAGTTCAACAACGAGCAGGAACGCATTTGTCGAGCGATTGACGGATGCCACTTTGCTGATGGCCAATTCCAGACTGACCAGTGGGTCAAAGTTTGGTATATTACCCCGAGATCGGATTTTCTGGAAGACTGTGGCAACTATTCTTGAATAGGGGTCTGGCTATTGAACTTGCCGAAAAGGTTGCATATTATGCGAGAGGGTGATATACAGATAGGTCTGTTGACGGCTTGAACGCCCCGGGAGAAAATATGACGTTTTTTGAGCATATGTTCCTGCTCGGCCTGCCACGTGTTAGTCTACCGTGTTTGCTTCTGTTCAGGGATCCTATTAGACTTTTGTTTTTCGTCATTGGTATACCGAGTGCGACCGCATGCAGTTCTCGAAGCATGCCAGGACAAGTTGATGTTATATGGAAGGAGTAACTTCCAGACCCTATTTTGTTATGCCCAGCCATCAGATGGCTGCATTGTGAAACGACAATCAAGGAATGCTAGAATTTCGCATCTGATTTATGCTTTTTTAGCATCCTCTTTCAGGCTGACAATTCTGTTCAATATGAGATTATCATCAACGCTATCGCGATCGAGGCAGAAATATGCAACTCGCATGCCCTGGAAGCGGACAGTCTCAGGCCCCATCTGACCGCAAGCAATATCTCGCTCTCCTTCCAGGTTCGGCCATGGTGCTCTTCGCTTGATTTCATCCAAACCGATCTCAATCATAGCGTTTGAATAGACTTCCTCCGACTTCGAATTAACCACGGCCAGGAAACCGTCCGGATGGGAGTCGGGGTTTTCAGCGTTAAAAAGGGGGTTGAAAACTCGGACAGTGGCTTTGACAGGGCTATTTTTCGAAGGGCAATCTGCAATCCAATGAATGTAGCTGGATAAGTTAGCATGAGGATAGTTTGGCGCAAACGACTTGCGCTGAAGGCTGAGATGTAGGAGTGGACTTACGTTTTAGGCTTTTTGAACGTAGCCCCTTCTTCTGGCTTCTCGTAATGAGCACGCACCAAGGTCACAAGCCCACTTGCTGGATCTGTCTCAAATCCGGTGACAGTAATAGGGTAGGGGACTTTCAATAGCCCAACAGAACCACCAGGTGCAAGTCGGAAGAAGTCTTTCGAGGCTGTTTCACGAAAATCGCTGCGATCAATGTAAACTGTCTTCGTAAAGGGGACAGTATGAACCTGATTGAGTTCATATAATCAGCTGATGTTAAGGGTTAGCATGGAAGTACATACTCCAAAAGCAGGGTCTTTAGAAAATGGCAGTTCGACCATCTCGAGATGATTCTCTCGGAGGTTTTCAATGACAACTGGAATTGGATCAAGCACTAGCATAAGGCGAGGGACTGTGTTTTCCAGGTACTTGCGGACGACCTGTTCAAATCTCTTGATGTCGATGGTGGTTTCAGCTTTAGTTACGCCAAGTTCATTGACGAAAGTCAAGATTGCTCCGGGAGGCACACCCCGGCGGCGTAGCGCAATAAGGGTATAGAGACGAGGATCGTCCCAATCCCGGACGCAAGCATTCTCGATGAGCTTCATGATCTTGCGCTTGGAGAGAACGGTGCCAGACACGTTCAGTCGACCAAACCTTTATGCATTGTTAGCTCGAGTACATCAAACAGCAGTCAAGACTGAGATTCTGACGTAACACTCGTCGCTTGTGGGGAGAAGGGGAATTAGGCATGCGAAGACGCGAGACCATTCCATGCAACAATCTGTTGAGGGCCTAAATAAGAAGACATACGAGTCAAGGACTTACTCTCGCTGCATTGGCTTATAGACCTTGACTCTATCACAAAGCCATTCGTACGAAACGCGCGAAAGTTCAAATTCGGTCGTGCACAGCGAATGTGTAATGCCTTCAAAGCTATCGCATAAGCAATGTGTGAAGTCATAGGTAGGATATATTTTCCATTTATCACCAATGCGATTATGTCTCACTGGGTTTTCTTCTGAATCCAGAACTCGATAGGCGGCCAAGTCCCACATCTGTGGATTTCCGTTTTCAAGGTCTTGTTTCAAGCGCAAAACAGCCTCTTGCGGCTTGTATTTGCCGTCTCGCATGGCTCTGAACTCGTTCAATGATTCGGCAAAGGGGCGATCTCTATGTGGGCAGGCATATCTAGGCTTGTTTTTGCTCCCACCGCGCTGGGCGACGACTTCGGCCTCTACACCAGTTTTAGATCATGATTTAACAGTGAGATCGCTTACGTTCATTGTATAGCATCGGGACGAGGGTGAAACTTACTAGTACAGTGACACACATAGGCGCCGTCTCTTTGAATCAAGTCTTCTGCCAGTTTATAAAGATGATCGAAATTATCGCTAGAATGAGTGATCTTTATTGGCTTGAAGCCTAACCAACTCACCATTTCCTCAATAGCAGTGAAGTATTTCTCTTCTTCACTAGCAGGATTTGTGTCATCAAAACGCAGATAGCAATCTCCTCCGTGAAATCTCGCAAAGCCAAAATTGATCATAATAGCTTTGCTGTGCCCCAGATGAAGAAATCCATTAGGCTCTGGCGGAAAACGCGTAACGACTTTATGGATGCCATCTTTACCAACTGGCCTCTCGCTGTATACATCTGCAAGAAAGCCATTCTTGAACATGGAATCAGGATCAACGGGTAGGTCCTTCACTGGCAGCAGAGCTTTAGGCCTGAGCGGGGTTGGTCCCTTGAGCGGTGTGGGCGTCTTTGGTGCCTTTTCTTTCTTTGGTTTCAACTTTGAATCCGCGGAATCTTCAAGATGCTGTGGAATGGCATTTACTGCGGCACCGTCTGCTGGCTCGCGAGATTCCATCTTATCTGCCATTGCCTTTCTAGGAGCGTTGTTTCTATGATTGTTCCAAGTTGTTTTGAGTCAATGATATGTGCCCTACCGGTTACTTAGCCCGGTTCGGGCTTAGCTTAGGTCTAGCTGCTGTTAAGCACGTGGGATGTTGTTTGTGTTTTAGCATAGATTACGATTTGTCCATAAAAATATAGTTACACCACTGTGCTGAAAAGCTAAAGCTATACTTAAACCTTCTTGGAAGAAAGTCGAGAGTCAACAAAGTCATGTAATCTTATCCACGTGACATCCAGCCCGCAACGGATACAGAAATATCCGACTCGTTCCCTGAAACTTATGACCTCCTCTCCTAATTTCTTTTTTGCCAATTTCTAGCTACTGGACTTAAGGCCGATGTTCTTTAATCCAGTTTCAGCCAGTGCATTTAGGTAAGTAGCAAGTCTAGGTTAATCATTGCAAGTAGTAGGAGTAGTATTGATTATCGACCAGCGGACTATAGACATAAGCGTATAGTCTGAACATCCTAAAGGGTATCGGGTTATTCTAAGCTAAGGAACTATATATGAGTAAACCTTAGAATACGATTTATGCATAGCACAGTAGAGAAGTACTAGGTAGTTGTAACTTTGCTTACCAGTTGGGATAGACTATTTGGAGGAGAGAGAAAGTATATAGCACCCTAGGTAGTTGATCAGATCAACTTGATCTATACGTGAGAACTTAGTAGCTATATATCAACGACACGAGGCTGTTGACAAAGTCCATCTCGATTGAGTCAAATTATAGGATAGGGACTTTGAGCAGTCCGACGGTAGGCCCGGGTGCAAGGCTGTAGAAGTCTCTGCTTGACGCACTGCGTAAATCCCTCACATTATATGAACATTGTTTTCGTGAACGAGACTGAATTGGTTTGTGACCAAAGGTCAAAGATGTCGGCGACCCCGCCACGGGGGCGACAAAAGCGGGCTGAAAACGTGGCATATTATGCTATACTCACAGTCCTTCGAGAAGATCAACTTAACAAGCTCTTCATAGAGCTGTTTAGATTCTCTATCACAACCTTGACTGGAAGCGAGCGTCTCAGGACACTGGTCTCGAGGTACTTCCGCCATCTCTGCCAAAAGCATAAGCGTATCATCTATCGACGAAACGCGATGAGAGTGTATAGAGCCTGGATTATCTCATTCTCAAACTGATCATCCGTGATGTGAGGGAGAAATTCCTGCGCCTTGAGGACAACAGCGGAAAGACATGAGGTGACCAAACCTGTGATATATTAACTAAGACCAAGACAGACCACGAGTTACTTCCTGTGCCTCGGCTCGCGAGCCTTCGATTTAGATAGCAACTCATACGAAACCCTGAAGCGCTTACCTTAATCGTACGCAGCGGATGGCATAAAATCCTCAAAGCTATCTCAAAGATAAAAGAATGTGAGGTCGTAGGTAGTATAGAAAGATCGTCAACTTGCCACCAGTTCCAAAATGCCCCACTGATTTGTTTTTGAGTCTAGTGAAATGCGGCGACATTCCCTTCGAGATCCTACGCACCACGGCTAACGGCTCCTCCGGGTGGGTATTCACCGTTTCCCGTTGCTCCAAAAACCAAGTTCGGTGTGCAGGATTCTGACATGGGGCTAGAACCGTGGATGCTATTCTGGGCTTGTTACCGGTATTGCCGCCCCTACGTTGTACTTTGACTTGCAATTTTGTGGTAGTTGCTTAATTGAACGATGTGTTGTTCGTGGATGAGACGTACAAATACATTAATAGACATAGGCTCCTTCCTTGTGGATCAAGTCTTCAGCCAGGCCATACAAGCGGTCATAGTCATCATTTGAGTATATGATCTTCGCAAGTCCAAATCCCTATCAGCTGATCGTTTCCTGGATAGCTTTGAAAGAACTCTCTTCTTCTCCCGCAGGATTCGAGTCTCCGAAACGTACGAAGTAGACGCCCAATCGCTTCCTTAATATTCGGCAAATCCAGAATTGATGGATTGTGGTTTTGTATACGCGAGATAAAGAAACTCAATTGGTTCTGGGAGAAATCGCGTAATAGGCTAATAGGTCTATTAGTGTATCTTTAGCCATTGGCTTTCCCCTATATATGTCGGCAAATGCCGCGAATCTTGGGTCCGTTGCATATTTTTTCGCCATTTCAGGGGCTTATAAGAGTTTCAAGGTCCGCCTCGGCCTCGTGCTCGTGGTGGATATAAAAAGCGGCGTCGATATGTAGAAGGGTGGCTGGAGAGTGGGACATCAGACATTGTGATAATGAGTGCTGCTTTTTGTGTCTAGCTCAAGACGGAGAACGTGAAGGGTCAGCTGCGTTGATGACCAGTTTTCTGTGGAGCGCGGAAAATTCCCGTCTTATTCCCGCTTTTACAAGGTTCAATAACTTCTAGTGAAACTGTTATCGCTTTGCAGCCGACCCGAGTCCCCAGAGTTAAACATAGCTTTCATCCTCCCACCTTATATCCCGCGCGGCGGTTCCTACCGACACCGCCATTATTAGGTTTGCTCTTTGACAGCTCATCAGGAATGACCACTCGATCAGGTCGTTTGCCTTTAAAGATCGACGTTTGTCTTACCTCGAGTCATGCAGCGGACTCACCCGCATAGCTAAATACGAAGTAAGTTGGGGAGAAGTTTATCTTAGGTTGATTCCACAATTCGGCTTCCGTCACGGTAGGGTAGCAATCAGTTGATATAAACTCCTTTAAGATATCGCTTATACGGAGAACCCATGTCTTTGGGAAGGAGATAGTCGCCGAGATGCCGAAAATGTCGAGCAATAATCGCATGTATAGATTTACCATACCATCAAAGCTCTGCATGCTTTCTCCGGACAAACTGTACAGAGTACGAAATAGTTGCTCTTGGGACTTTGCAAATACTGTATTTTTGCCCTTCAACGTGACCGGAGATTAGCCCTGTCCCTTCAGCCTTGAAAGTCAATAGAGCGTGGGAGCCACGTTCTTGTTGCTGTGCTCATCTCCCCTGAATTCTATACTTATCTATCACATTGAATAGTCCTATCAGAGTGTTCTACCGCGATTTGCGGCGCCTTCGGTGTTGCCTCCTAGGAGGGTAGGAGTTCCCTTCCCTAGCAATTCCGTCCCAAGTGGGTTCTGCGGCTGGATAGTGGTAGGATCAGAGCCCCCGCAATTCTCTCTTTCTGGGCTCTCGCCATCCCCGCAAGACCAGGCGAAACCGCAAGACTGGCCTTCAGACCCTGTACCTGTCTTGCCTGCTGGTATCCGCTACTTGGGTCGCTCCAAATAAAGTAAACCGACAGACCGACAGACTTCTCGTCAACCACGGAAACGGCTTGACTTCCCACCAGATAATGGTCCCGGCAGAATGGAGGCTCAAAGCCCGTCGACCTGCAACCAGTGCGGGAAGAAATTCCAGCGAAAGGCCCATTTACTGCGGCATCAACAGCAGCGTGAGTTGAGCCGAGCCGAGTTGAATTGCGTTGTGTTGTGTTGAGCAGCTGTGCAGTGATTTTTGCTTTTGCTGGATCCGAGTCAAGTGTCTTGGTTTGTGTTGTGTTGTGTTGTGTGGTGTTGTACTGTACTGTACTGTGCGTTTATCTGACGGGCATGGATAGATTCCGGGGATAGGCCGTACAGCTGTAAATTCTGCTCCAAGACCTTCAAACGAAGGTACGTACCTTTTTCCCCGACCCCGCGTATAGTACCACCGGAATCTGCGGAATATCGACGCTGACACTTCTTCTCCATAGCGATGTCTTAAGAGACCATTTCAGTCGATGCGACCGTCGTGGGAATTCGGCCATACCCAGTTCCCTCGAGAGAGGACGCAAACGCCATGCATGCGACGAATGCTCGAGGCTCAAGGTCAAATGCGACAACAATGTGCCTTGTCGCAAATGCAAGGAGTTTGGCAGGACATGCGTCAAGAGCCGGCCTACAGGTCAGTCGCGATTTTATATACTATCTATGGCATAGTAACGCGCTTATGAAGATATATGTACTGACGCGCGCAGCCGCCTCGAGTCCGGATGAAAGCACTGCCAGCGCCTCGCGCTCGACTCCCGATCTTGCCTCCTCTGACCGCAACTCGATTGGCTTCCTCCTGAATTGTCCCACCGAGACAGACTTCATGCGCGAGTTCCCCAAGTCGTCAACCCTGAGTCCGAACAGCAAGGCTGCCGAATATCAGAGCTTTATAAACCCCGGGCACAGCTATGAACCGCCCATGGCAGCCATGGGTAGCGGGCCATACATGCATCAGGACTATGGGCACATTATGCAAGACAACAACCTGGATGTTCTCCTAAATAACCTCGAGTTCAACGCATTTGAGGAGAGGACACACAATTGGCAGATGCCGGGGGATATTGCCATTCCTTGGTCTGGCGATGCGATCTTTATAGACCGGCACGCCCTTGGACAGAAAGCATATGAGATCAGAGAGAAGTTGAAGTACACGGCAACCAATCTCCATGCCCCAAATATGCCACCGAAAGAGGTATTGGATGGGATTAATGCCATTACAGCGGACAACATTGCGTCATGGGTAAAGTTATATTTCACTCATTGGCACAAACATGCGCCTCTAGTTCACGAATCCAGTTTCAATCCTTGCACAGCTGCTTTACCTCTGATTCTAGCATTGATAAGCCTTGGTGGGATGGTGAGTTATACGCGATCCGAAGGCCACCTTTGTACTTCATACTCACAAATTCGATTTAGTACTCCAAAGACGTTGCAGATGTAGCAAAGCTCAAACTATTGTTGGATACCATAGAGGCCTACATATATTCCATTCCGGGATTAAGTGAGGAATATGATATCCCAGGCCGTACATATGTCATCCACGGAGAAAACGCAGCTCCCGAATGGCAGCAATACCAGCTCGAAGAATTGCAAGGCGCATATCTCATGATTGTAGTCCAATTCTGGTCTGGAAACCCTACTGCTAGAACTAGAGTCCGCCAATCTAGATTTCAAAGAATTTATTCCGTGAGTGGATCCCTCCAAGCTTTGAACTTGTACTTACTACATAATCCCAGATATTCCACCACTTAGATTTACAAGTAGTACAGCATTCGCCAACCTTTCAGATAATAGACCAGCAATCCTTTAGAAGCTGGATCCGAAAGGAGTCGTATATACGGTAAGTCCACGGTCATATGTGTGGTGCATTTTGATTGCGGTCCTCGACATGGAACTGATCTTGCGCCCAGCACTGCTACCCTAACGACAATGCTAGACCACGCATTCGGGATTTTTGACAACGTATCTCCTAGATTTCAGTGGGCTGAAATAGACCTACCTTTCCCTAGCGACGACGTATATTTCAAGGTCGCCAACTACAACGAGCTCGTCGCTCAATCGCTGTACCCACAACACAAAATGAAAATCAAAGACGCATTTCTTGTCCTCTTCTCACCGGTTGAGACCGCGCAACACGACCTCAAAGTACTTCGTAATGCCAACCTCACAGCACTCGATATGCAATTGCTCATCCACTGTGAGTTCCCGCCACCTACCTCCCACCCCATTCACACCGCCCTTTATGCAGCACTAACGTTGTTCCAAGATCTGTACACGTGCGTCTGGAAAAGCACCTTCTCAAACCCGATGGCTGCTCTGCCGACAGTCAATATTCCAGATCTGTTATCGCCCTTCAGAACTGCAATGCGGAACTGGCGAACGGTTTGGGACCAGATCAAGAACTTGGTACCAGAGAACGAGTGGCACAAATTGGGGTTCCAAATAACCGCGGAGACATATTTCGATGCTGTGAAGGCAATTGTCGACGCTTTCGAGAAGAGGGATGGGAAGTTCCCGCCTATACCGAGTGACTGTGAGAAGGGGACACACTTGAAAAGGCTTTTGACCTTTTAAACTTACTGGGGAACAAGGATTCCAACCGGAATCTTCAATCCTTCTTGAGTCTTATACGTTCGAGCTGATAGGAAGTCGGTCTTCACGTCAAGTGCTTGAGATCTATCTCCTCGGAGCTCTTAAAATAACGCGCTGGTCTGGGAATCCCACTGTCAGCTTCGGGAGAAAAGATAACGAGGCAGAAATTGCTGTGCCCATGCATCATTTAAAAGGAGTAAACATGGGTTATCATTGGGAAAGTGCCAAGTATATGGTGGCTAAGTCCTCGTCTATAGAGTGGGCGTTATTCGGTAGTTGATGTGACACTACAATCGCTACTTGTTCTGGACACGAGGGGACAAAAATATATATTGCAAATTATCTAAGGACGCGTGCAGTCGTCACAATGCTGCGGTGACCAAATAAAGTTTTAGACAAGCTTCTGCATCCAAGCCGTAGTGCGGTTTTGGGTCGTATATGCAAGTTCGCTTGTTAAGCGAGCCGTCTCTAACTTTAATAAGTCGTGGATCTCCACACAGCCTTATATGAGTCCAGCATCAAGCATCCCCTTTACGTTTGAGCACAGTAAGGGCTGACGGTGGGAATAAGGCAGAGTCAAGTCACTTCCCGTGTCTTCTTTATTCCCGGCATTCAAAGGAGTCGGTGGAGTAGAAGGGACTCCGCGGGCGCTGCCATTGGCTGGTGGCACGGCACGATTCTCATCTCGAGATGTTGCCCCAGCTCGGACTAGCTTCAGCCTTAACGACCCTTGTTTTCCCCTCGCACATATCATTCATATAACGCCCTTATTCCTCCTTTGGGTTGTCAACTCGAAGCCAAGCAATAGTACCTTACTGACCGCATCAGAACCACGTGCTGAAAATTACTCTGTAACTGCTGCAAACATGGTGTATGGGGGAAAACTGTCAAAGGCATGTGAGCCATGCAGAACACGGAGAGCAAAGGTAAGGCCCTATGACAAAGGGACGACTTGATAGAGGCTGATATTGAACAGTGCGATTTTATTTCTCCAGAATGTAGTCAATGTCTGAGGACGAAGAGGAAGTGTCACGGTTATCGAGACACGGAGGGCTTAAGAATCAGCGATATGAGTGCAATCGTTGTGAAGAAGTTTAAAGCGCGCAGCGATGCAGACTCCACCAACGTGCCCCCTCCTGCAAGCTGTCCAGGTTCTGAATCCCCGGAAACTGCATGGGGCCTTTTGTCAACCTCATTGGCCGTAAGCTCTCCCTTGACTGTCCCAATAGACGACCGTGCCTTCTGTTACTTCCGAACGACGTTTGTCATTGGCAACGCCCGCTCGTTCAGGTACCTGGAGTCCCTTTACGAGCACTCAGACCTGGAAGATCACCTATCGGTGAGCATCCGCGCTGTAGGGCTGGCAAGCCTGTCAAAAGCAACTCGCTCCACCGACCTTGAAAATCAGGCCATGCGGTACTATGTAGCCGCCCTACGGATGATCAACTCGGCGATAAACTGTTCCCAAACAGCTACAAACGACACTACTCTATCAGCGATCATGCTTCTGGATCAGTTTGAGAAGATAATCCCACCGACAGCTCGAACCACTCAAGCATGGACAAACCATCTCAACGGCGCCACAGCCTTAATGAAAATGCGTGGCCGCCACCAGTTTGAAACGAAAGCCGGGCTGGAGATGTTCATCCAGATGAGCTCGCACCTGCTTGTGTCCTGCATGCAGCATACCCTTCCACTTCCAGAAGATTACCTAACCCTGCGAACCTACGCAACCAACTTCCTCGACACCAACGACATCGCATGGCGTTTGTCTCAGGTTACAGTACGCTACATCGGTTTCCGCGCCGCGATCAAGGCTGGCAGTCTTTTCGATGCAGATACGATCATCGCCACTGCGAGCGGCATGGATGCCGAGATGGTAGCGCTAATGGGCGAATTTCCGCCGGAGTGGATGCCTCAATCCATACCCCTGAGCACACCCTCGCATCTGGTCTACCGATCCTACTACGACTTTTACATCGACTACCGGCTTGCCGAGGGCCTTAACATGGTACGTGCGGGCCGAATACCTATCCTTGACCTGATCAAGGAGCAATGCGAAGCCGCGCCCGTGTCACCGGGTTCCTGCCAAGCTTTCGAACGTTATCAGTGCGTACAACGGGTCAAAGAAAGTGTTGCCGAAACGGCGGACTTGATCTGTGCTTGTGTACCGCAATTAGCTGGCTATTTCCCGTTTCTCGAAAGCAATTCTCCTCCAGCCTCACCAAATGGCTATTCGGATTCTGCTCTGATCAAAGGCATGAAGTTAGAACCCTCCAACGAAGCGAGTGCGTATTCGCTCCTTTGGCCGCTGTTTACTGTTGCAAATTCACGTGCTTGTCCGGATGATGCGAAGGCTTGGATTATTGAACAGCTGAAGATTCTTGGGGGCCTTTTGAATTCGGAAACAACGTTGGAAATAGCTAATGGCTTGGAGAGGGGGGAGGAAAGAGATGTTTGGAGTATTTATGCGTTATTGGGGAGTATTTGCTATTCTGTTACTGGTGCTTGATGATATCCCGGGTTGAATTTATATATATTTATTTATGACATGATTAACATGATTACTCCTAGTTGATAATATTTACGGGGATTTTCCCAATTATGGGAGAATTTAAACCTGCAAAAAGCTGCCGGCGATTGCGCATAATTAGTTATATCTCGAGACTGGCAAGCTTTTAACCTTCTGAATTGCGCTGGCCACTTCACAGGATGACTTTAATGGCTCTTCACACCTCAAACATCTACAAATCAACATCTGTAACTGCAGAGAAACCCACCTGTCTGATTCTATGCAAGATTAAAATCTCCACGGAATACAATACGAAACCCTAACTTATTTTCCTCTGAACTCCGTACAAGCACCAATCATTCTCTCGACTACTCAAACGACGCCCGTCAGCTTACACCCCTAGTAATTAAAACCCAGCGGTCTACTTCACGCTACCCAAACATTTCGAGGGGCGCAATAACACTGGAACACTACTTTGCATGCCGCTAAGCCTAACGCAGGACACATATCGAAAGGACCCGCCTTCACGCACGGTGATCCCCTGAACATAAGCATTGCTGACTTTCGAATAAGAGTTTTTTAATTCCACAACCCAGTAGAAATAAGCTTTGCGGGGGGCTTGTATGCCGATCTGGAGGCTCGAAAGAGTGCAAATAGACGATGCAGCGTGTGTCAAGTTTCGAAGGAGTAACTGGATCTGGTAAACAAGATGCTGGGGCTGTACACTTTGCTGTCGTGTCTGCCACTATCGTGAAGGTTGGGAAGGTGGTATATAAGTATGGACGAGATAAGTTTACTGGGTTTTTATTCTTCAGTTTGATCATCTTCAGCATTCCCATCTCATCTCATCTAATCTCATCACAACACTAGTATCTCATCTCCATCAACTCAATCTACATTGCACCAACTCCATCCATCAATATGGGCAATAAAATTCGGGAAGGCATCGCAATTGTCGATCTCGTTCTGTACATCCCCCTCCTCATCACGGTCATATTCGTCCTCATCCGCCATGGCTTTCAAAAACAACTAGGCTGGATCTACCTCCTCATTTTCACCGTTGTCCGCTCAGCAGGCGCTGTTATGGAACTCCTCTACATCCACGATCCCTCCAACAGCACCTACCTGGAATGGTCCATGATCCTCGCCTCAGTCGGCCTGTCCCCCCTCCTGCTCGCCTCCCTTGGTCTCTTAAAACGAGTCATCGACTGCACATCAACCCACGTCTCAAGCGGCGAACCCAATGTCATCGTCAGCGCCCTCTCCGAAAGACTGCGTATCATTAAACGCTTATCCGGCAAAGCAACCGCCAACTCGCGCCGCAGTCGCCTCATCCAGCTCTTGCAACTTCCAACCACCATCGCGCTCATCCTCTGTGTCGTCGGCGGCATGGACGCCGTTTCCTCGTCCTCGACACCCAGTGAAATCAAGACGGGTCTCAAAGACACCAAATGGGGCATGGGTATCTTCATCGTCATCTACATCCTCCTCTGCATCCTCACCATAGTCTCGACCTTCGAGATTCGCAAGACCGTCTCCGGCGAACGCAGAGTCCTGCTCGCGGTCATCATCGCATTGCCGCTCATCGGATCGCGCTTGCTCTGGAGTGTGCTGTGCGCGTTCAAGGGGGGCAAGATCTTCAATATCGAGAATGGCAGTGCCGTGGTGCAGATTGCCATGGCGGATGTCGAGGAGTTTATCATCGTGTTCTTGTATGTCATTGCTGGCTTGAGTGTCGGCAAGTATGATGAGCGCGAGGTCAGCAGGCAGAGGGCTAAGGAGAATGTGTATGCGCCTCAACAGTCTGACGGGCGAGTGGATGCGAGAGATGGTGCTATGGCGGCGTGGCGCACCCACCTCAGCAGGGGTTTAGAAATGATCAGGGGTACAATGGGGGTGCGGGAGGGTACAATAACGGGGGTAATGGCCCACCTGGGGGGTACAACAATAACAATGGCGGTTATGCTGGAGGGTACAATGGGGGTTATGCTCAGTAGACTGTTCAGTCTGTCTATAGTTCGGGTTTCATTTGTCTGGGGCTGAGGCCGATCTAAAGAGTGATGAATATTGACTTTGGTGGGGAAATTTGAATCTTAGCTAGGAGTTTGGGATGATGTTATAGACTGTATATATATATGAAAAACTAATAGAGCTTTATCTATATTTTCGCACTGCTTCAGATTTTTGATAAATATAGTCCGATCATACTCAATCTTAGGAGTTGATAATATTAGGCTTAAAAGACTTGGAACGCTGCACGATTATTAGACTGACGAGCAATAATAGTACCAAGAGACCCACCTAAAGCAGAAAGTGGAGAAAAGGAGAAGGGACTGTGATGGGAAGAAAGATAGAGGTGGAGACTAGAATGTTTCTCCTAACTAGTTCTTAGTATTTTCAAGGTCTATAGAGTCAATTACGTATGGCTCAAACGGGCTAGACTGGCATTTACAGGTGTAACTGATGTTTGAAATGTTAACCAGACAACCTCTACATGGTGCTACTAGCTACTAAAAGTGTATGAAGGATAAAAAGGAGAAAGAAGGAAAGGAAAAACGCTCTTAGATAAGAAGTCCAAACATAGAGAATCTATAGTATCACTTTTATATACTATAAGATACATACGAATATACAAAGACTATATAGACATAATTGCAAGAAAGGCAGGCCGTAGGTACTTGCTAAAAAGAGTTCACTATATAGCTCTGAATTGCATTGACATCAACAAGTGTCAGAGTCAATTTACTAATCACTTGAAGGAAAATAAAGTTAGGTCTTTATAGATAGCGGTAAGAGTAAGTTAAGTTAAGACTGAACTGATTCATAATAGTGAAATGGAATCAATGGATCTTCTCCTCGCGGTCCCGTCTCGTCATGCTCTCGGGAATCTACTATAGGGGCTCGCGGCAGTTCACGCAGCCCTATCTATGACAAAACATGAGCGCGGCGCCGCAGATAGAGGACGCTGCACTGAGATCAGTGCTGTTGGAGAGATATTGGGAGAGGCAAAATGCCGAACCGAGGAGTCGGTTGATCGCTGAGCTTGCTGGGGGCGTGGAATAGAAGGGGGTGTGCAAACCATACACGGCCAGTATCATCCCCAGCACCTCATCAACACCCTCTCCAACTCCACCCTCCCCAGCACCGTCGTGCGCGATAAAAAGCTCAACTGCACAATTTCATTCACCTAGCTGTCCCCGGACTCAGACCTTCCCGGCTCTCGTCACATATACATGCCCAACGTCCCCGAGCCGCGAAAGAAAGGAGCTGAGCGCATGGGCCAAGAACCGGCGCCTGAGGCAGGATATGCGCGCAGGAGATAGCTTGACGAAAACCCTGCTGTCCATGAGTACGGAGAAAGAAGTGTCGGTGCGAGCATTGACGCAGCGCCGGGCTCGACCCGACTATGTCTGCACTATCGACCTTCCTCCCCGCCGCTCGCACCAAAATCAACATCTTTCTGTGCTCTAGGACGAGCCTGCGCTGCCATCAGTACCGTACATCACGGCGCTGGGTAGGGAGGCTCTGAGATGGCGGCTCGGGGTTCTCCACGCGAGCACGGCGCGGTTCGCTATGCGTAGATCGGCTATGTATGTGATTCCGCAGGGCACTGTTACGAAATGAACATGCGTATAAACACCTCCACTACCCTAACCCTCTCTCCGCGCCCTCTCTTCCCGCAATCGCCATTCCTCAATCCCACCCATTTCATCCGCATTTCATCGGTGTTTCAGACCAAGAAAGCACCCTTATAACAGGGCACAATGTTTTTGGTTGGTGCATAAGGGCGACGAATAGGCATCTCCATTGCGGAGCTGGCGTAGAGGCCTGCGGGTGAGACATGTGTATAATATCGATGAATATACTAGGGAGCTAAGGATTTCAAATGTGATGATTGAAATCAGACGTGTAGGTGATACTGTAGCAGAAAAAATAGAGGCAGGAGGCGTCCGGGCCTATGATCAGATTAGGACGAAGAGGTTGAGAAGAGGTGCGGAGTACTATGCGATGTTACGTTTTGTACAGTAGGAAAGTAGATCTACTCACATGAATGGGTATGCTTACAGCTGCCCGAGGAACATCCTTACTGACAGTCTTTCGTAATCTCGGCCTAAAAGTTAGCAAGCAATGCCTTGCATGTAACGCCTACCTATATGAAGATAACCTTCTTCATAGAAAAGACATGAGACGAACACAATACTATATTATAACCACTTGGCAGAACAACCACGCGAGAAAGCTGTAATGGACGTTTCGAATACACGGTTTGTACTGACCTATAAATGCCCAGATTCCGCAAACCTCACGCACAGCCCTACCAAGAGAAAAGAACAATGGAAGAGGGGCTTGTATGACATATATCTCATTCGATATCGCATCATATCTATCCTATGATTGTTGGATTCTTCCTCGCGTGATGCGCGCTGTATTCCCTTCCCTCGAGGTATATCGCAGTGCTTCTTCCTGGTGCACATACCTTTGCGCGATTATCATCACAGATGATATACTAGGAAGGCTTAGCTTCATCTTCTGCGCCTGTAGGCCTTGCTTCTGGGCCAGTCCTTGTACTTCGACCGCCCTTGGCAGATACCGGATTATTTCCATCTTTGTTTGCCCTCTTCTTCTTCTTCTTCTTCCTCCTCTAGCCGGGAGGGCCAGACTGCCCATCTTCTCTTCAGAATCTGGCATATAGATCCCCCATACCCCTTACTTTCTTTCTTTCTTTCGTTCCTTCAATCGTCTGCCGAAAAATATCGTTTCGTTTTATTCTTCACCTGCTGCGCCTTTAGATCCGGGGGGACAATAGTATGATGCACGACATGGGGTCGGTATATAGCATCAACAGGCGGCATCCTGCTTCCACGTTAGCACCATTCCCCCATTCCCCTTCCTTCTTTCTTATCACAAACAGGGGCTTTCAGACTTACCAATCATCTAAACTCAACGGAAAATACTCATATAACAAATCCGTATTCTCAGGACTCGCCGCCGCCTTGGCCCCATGACTGGTTTTCCTAACAAGCGGACTCTCCGCACCGCTCCGCCCTACTTCCTTGCGCCCGTACTCGTCATCCACTAGACTGAGATCAATTGGTGCGGCCGCACTAGCTTTTACCGGGGTGGTGTTTTCAGATTTCCATTTTGTTTTCGGTACGGGGGGACGGGAGGGGGTGTTGTTGGTGGAGAGAGCAGGCTTTTTGGAGGGCCTGTGGGTTTCGGGGGATGTTGTGCTGGAGGGGAGAGTAGTTGGGTTGGAACTGGACCAGTCGGGGAGATCAAGCGGTGTCTGTTTGCTCGCATCAGTATTTAGAGAAACAGGGAAATGGGGAAAGGCAAGACGAACCTGTAAAGCGTTCAACGCATAAAATCGATACGTGCTATTCGTCACGCCGGGATCAACCTTTACCTGAGGAACAGCCGTACTCGCAGAAGCATCACTCATAGCCCTCTGCTTGGGCTCCACCTTCCTCTCAGAAAGCGGCACATCCTTCCTACTATCGAAATTCCTCGGACTCCTACCCCTCACGATTATCGGCCCACTCTGTATCTCCGCCAACTGGAAAGTCTCCCCTGTAGCTAGAGTAGCCATGAGGTTTATCTGGATGACATAATGTTGCTGTAGACCTTTCCGCCGGCCGTTATTCGCAGTTGCATGTTTGAACTGCAGGCGTTTCCAGGCTATGGGTATTGAGACAGAAAGAGGGTCTAACTCTGGATTCGTGTTGAGATCCAGCGGCCATTTCGGCGGTGCGGCGCCTGCTTTATCATCGCTCGACGACCCTGTCGAGGTTTTCCATGGCACGGATATGATTTCCGTGCTCTTGCCCTCTATACTCTCCAGCGCCGATATCGTAGCCGTGAGGTCATACAGGGGTATTTGTTGTCCCTGCTCATTAACCATATGCGTCACATTCCTCGACAACGTCACAGAGCCCGAAATCTGGAAGAGGTTCCGCCGGTAACAAGTCAACTCCATAGGTCGCCCCGCCGTGTCGCCCCCAAACACATCTTCAGCGACGAAGAACATGCCGTATAGTTCTGCGGTCATCTGGGGCCATGTTTGTTGGCCGCGGTCGTCTAGGACGGGGGCTTTCATGATGGGGGGTCCGAAGCCGAGGAGCTTGTTGTCGAGGTCTTGGGGGGCGGCACCGTCGTCGCCATCTTGGGTACTGGTGTTATTGGGATTATCAAGAAGGGATTCGAAGGGCCCAGATTGGTAGGAAAAGGGGTCTTCGAAGGTGGTGGAGAAGGCGTCGGAGAGGTCGTAGGAGGGTGTAAAGGGGATGGGGAGGCCGGTGCTGTGGAGTTCGTCTCTGGTTTGTCCGCTTGGGACGGTAAGGTCAGCTTTGTTTCTTGAGCGGATATATTCTTGAGATCCTATTGCAATTGTGGATACGTATGGGAGAATAGAGTAAAGGACGTACAATAATCCATCCCCCTCAAAATTAAGATCATGATCGAATGGGTCCATGGTATTCATACGCCCCGAGTCTGGAACGCTCAATCGCAGAATGTCGTTCGGCGCAGAGCTCATGGTGAGAGTATCATAGCCTGCCATAACATGACGGTGGGGAACTCGTAGCTCGGTGGGGCGGCGGGTAGTAGATTGAAGCATCGGTAACAGGTCATTATTGTTTTCCAGCAGTATGCGAGGTGAGGTAGGTAAGTATGTAGGTATGTATGTAATTAATTTATCTGTATATATAAATAAAATATGTGCCAGATGTAATGTAGGTAGGGCTGTGGTGAAGGGATCTGAGCGCAGAGGTAGGAAAGCCGTTGATGGAGCCAGTCGGAGCCGCGATGGTCGTTATATGATCTCCGCGTTATTGGAGGAGTGGGAGGATGGATGTGGTGTGGTGTGGTGTGGTTTAGCCTGACCGCACAAGAGGAAGAAGGCTTAGAGGTTTCTATTCTCTTGATACTTCGTTCTATGTAAAGGCAGAGCAAGGCAAGGCTTGGATCGTATACTGGAACGTGCAACAGTGTCTGTCCATCAGCATCTGCATGTGCATTTGCATGTGGATGAATAGCAAGAAAGGGGAAGAGAGGGCATCCAGAAACCAGATTAGAGGATTAGAGAGTAGCATGGTTTCTGGTGCGACAAGCGCCCGATTCGTGCAGTCCAGGGGCGTGCAAGTGTAGCTTCTAGGGCCCTCGCTCACTATCCCGGCCTTCTCATCACTCGTTATCTCGACTGGATGGCATCCCCAAGGATCCCCCTACAGATGATCTGCAGTCCATTAGGAAGGAGAGAGACGGAGGGGGAGATCAGGAAAGGACATCATAATGCATTGTACTAGCACCAGCACCAGATCTCTCGCGATATCTTCATTATTACTGGTACTATAGCAACTTAGTTACTTTATAAGGGTTCATCCGACTCAAGTAGTATGCACGCGAGATGGTCATCCTGCCCCCCTCCCTACTTAGCTTGCCCACCCCGCATCTTCAAAATTCGAGGTTTCTACTTGTATGGAGAAGACTTCATGTTTCCTTCTCCACAGCAATGAAAGGACTGCGACAACTGTCACCGGAACAAGGCCGAACAGGGGCTTCTTGATATGGACATTGCTTACCACTGCTGATTCATTCTCCATGTGATTTGTTGAAAGAGGAAGAGATCGGATGATTGAGGCATAGATGCCTCGTTCCTCTGCATGGGAGGAGGGAGGATTGGATGGAATCATGCAACAGATTTTCACGTGTTGAAACCCCCCTTTCTCTGCGCCCCGTTTCATTTCAGTTTATTCTTTTCGGCTTTGTCATTTATCTCATTTCAAATGTAAATAATATCGGGCTCACTCATATGCCATCACCCCCACAAACGCCAACAATGCTATCTATGTACCGTAAATGATGCATGCCCCGATCCTTTTCGTGCAAAATGACTACCCATTAGAACATGCAACCGCAACCGCCGCTCCAAGAAGACTGCTCTCTTCCGCATACACTAATTCTACGACCCCTCTCTTTCCACCCGTCGCCTCAACCAACGCGTCGAGTTGCTCCTGACATGTTGCCCTGAGCCTCGGGTAGTTCTCGAGCACCGATCCGTTGTATGCTACCAGCGTATGTGAGGATTCGTCTGCGCGAATAGACTCGGCTTCGTTGCGCAGTTGCCACAGCGCGTGAGTGCCTGCTGCGAGAACGCCACTTGCTCGGTAAGTGACATGCGACGCGATAAGGCGAATAGCATGCATGTCCGCTTGTGTAGGCGGGTAGGATGTTGGATGTCGAGAGAGGAAGATTTCTCGCGCCGAGGAGAGCGATGTGCTTCGGTCACTATGCCCTTTGTTAGTGCAAATTCTTTTGTGTGTAAGGATGGCATATACTTACGATTCAATGTTAGAAATAGTCTCAGTGTCTAAGGAGTATTGCTCTCTCAGACTGGGTGGTACGATTCCTCCAAACAGTCCTGCTGTCTGAATACCATCGACCAAAACCAAGCGAACAATCTCTCCCAGGTAACCGCCACTGACGAAATACTCCATTGGTTGAAAGTCGGGCATAGGATGAGCAGCCCTCAGTCTCTCATCCCACTTCGTGTCCGGGAGGATGCCAGCGCCAAACGTGGAGAGTTCTGTGTTGACGATGACATGTTTGGCTGCATCGTGCCAGCTATCAGGTCGAACGCCGAATTTGGCAGGAGAAAACATATGGACTGGGAGATGCACAGCAGCGTTTAGTCCAGTGCCCACAATGAGCGCGAAGCGGGTAGTCTGGTCCAGATATGCTTTGGACAGCAGAGTTGCCGAAGAGTCGTTGACGATAGCGTTCAGTTGAACATTAAGACCCTTCCTGGAGCATGAATCTTGAATGATGTCTCCAAGATCTTTCCCAAGAAGGCCATGAGCTGCAAGGAATCCTTTACCCATACCCAAGATAAGTCCACTCCGAAGTGAGGTTTGCCTGAACTTGTCAGCTGACTTGCTAAAAAAGGATGATGATACACATACTCGATTGGAAATGACCATGACATTCCCATGGATAGAGGAGCGCTAGACATATCATGGCCCTCATCTTGCCCTGATAGAGTCTGTGAGATGCGCTCAGCCATCCAGTCGAAAAACAAAGCACCCTTCAGCTGCCTCACAGCACTTGCGATTTTGTAAGAATCTATTTTCAGAATGGTGGTCTCCTGCCCGACACTTCCACGCCCGGAAAGTTCAATCAAAGCAACTCTGAAAGTTGATCCCCCAACATCGAGGGCGAGATAAGTCCCACATTCATCTCCGGTGGGAAGTTGATGGTTGTACGACGGGAGCATATTCATCGGATGGTCCAATAAACTCTCCCCAAATTGAGCCCTCAGCCCATCAGACAAGGCCACCAGCCTCGACTTCTCCCTAGATTCTCCAAAGGCGGTCTCAACATTCGCTATGAATTCCGCGTACATCTGCTTCTTCCCCCCACCAATATCGCCATTCTGATCAACATTTTTGTTCTTGATATTCGAAGGCGCAATCCAGATATTTAAGATGGTTTGGAGGACAGACTTCGTCCTCAGCAAACTCCTGATAATGGCAGCGTAGAAGGCCTGTCGTACCTTGAGCATTGCAGCAATGAACGGCTGCATGTCATCGAGTGTTGATACATATAGAAGAAATTTAAATGTAGCGGCGCTGTGAGGCGGAGCTAATGTAGTATGATCGACGAGTACGGGTTGTTGCGTCAGGTCTCTTCTCCCTAACCTTACCACCCTGAAAATGTTTATTGCTGTAGTAGTTGCATTGCGCCAGATTCCCGAAATTAATGCAAGGTCGGGTAGGGAAAGGCACCGTACCGTACCGTACGTTTCGTAATGGTTGAAAGAATGGATTGTCAGACAACTGCGCCGAGTCTAAGGAGGGAAGGGAAGGTCGGGAGTAGTACGACGCGTAAGGGGATTGGATGCGTTTCGAAGGGGCCAAGTAACATGTAAAGACGATAATAGATAAATAAGGACTAGGAAGACTAGGTTCTGACGGGTATTGAGATGAGAAAGTTATTGCGCCATAGCTAATACGGGCTTTAATAGGATGAGAGGAGGTTTTCAGCCCAACAGAGAGCGTAACATCGTTAGCAATGAAAATAGCAGTAGCGTGATCTTCATGTAAAGGAAACAGAAGTGAAAGAAAGAAGGCATTTTTAACCTTCTGCAAGTGTGGGTACGTTCCGCTGGCTCGGGCGATCTCTACTGGTCAGTTGGACCCGAAATAGAGTGAGTGCATTTCCAAGTACGGGGACACCCAGGATAGCATCCTGTTGCTGCAGTAGCATGCCATTCGGGCTTCCCTCCCCTGCGTTTGGTGGTGCTTTTGGTTGTGTTGGTGCGGCTTTTCTTGGTGCGGCTTTATACATTGCCATGTCTAGACTCTGGACGATGCGTGAGCAGAACTCGTATGCATTCAGAACAACAGGAATAGCGGTACGAGAGCTGCTACGATTGCTGTATCGTACTCCATGTCGGGATAGTCGGACTGGTCCACCGTCCAGCGCATGTTGAGGTTCCAAGGTGTCGAGTGGAAAGCAACGTTACAGCTGTTGGGAGTAACGAGGCCACCAGGGGGGATGGCTGCCGCTTATCTAAGTGGCACCCGCTAATCGCCGCCTCGCCTCTCCACTGCAACAACCAAAGCCAAGCGAACAACGACAACCAACCTCACAACGTTCTCTCTCTCTCTGAGAATCCATATCACAATGCCAAGACTCGACCCTGACTCGATGCCTATCACCAACACCCACTACTGCTATACGGAATTGAGTTTGATGGATGTCAAGGAATTGGGAACTCTCAATGGTCTCTGATGGCCACATGCGCACATGGCCCATGGACCAGATTCTCCTCTACTATAATTGCTATATTTGCCCCGCAGACAGGCCGTCTCCTCTTGAGTTTCACATACGATCAGCAAGCAGACTGTCCCGAATGTGCCGTAGCGTAGGGCGAAGATTCATTCGACAATGGGATGGGGTGGGATGTTGTCGACAGTGACGTTCCATACCGAACCTACCATACCAACCGTAATTCTTCAAAGTTCAAGCCAGCCTCCCCTCATATGCTACTTGTCAATGGAAAACCCCTGCCCAATAGACAGTGTCACATGTGGGTATGAAGCTCCTGATAGTGAAGATCTGATGAATTCATCGCAGCAACGTAAGGGGAGTTCCGATTACTACGTCTCCACTGTCAAATCTTTCATATTCACACTGCTGGTTCTGCTTCTTGATCTTGATAAAAAATCTACTCTCTACCTGAAAAAAACCTCGACACCCAGTTATATCTTCAAACCCTTCCAGAACAACTAACGCAGCAATACAATCCAACCTTCCAATATGAGGCTCATCATCAGAGACGATCCGGCACAGGCATCATCCTACATCGCCAAGTATATCATTGGTACGTCGTCTTCTTGCCCCGCATTTTGGCCCCCAAATATTAACCTATACGCGCAGACAGAATCCAAGCCTTCAACCCAACAAAAGAACACCCCTTCGTCCTCGGTCTTCCAACCGGCTCATCTCCTGTCTCAATCTACAAAATCCTTGTCCAGAAATACAAAGCCGGCGAAATCTCCTTTGAGAATGTCGTTACCTTCAACATGGTGAATACATCCCCTTCCCCCACTTCTCAGCCTCGCGCAGCCCCACTAACAACATAATCAATAGGACGAATACATTGGCATCCCGCGCGAACATCCCGAAAGCTACCACACATTCATGTACAAGCACTTCTTCTCGCACGTCAACGTTCACCCCTCCAATATCCACATCCTGAACGGCAATGCCCCCGATCTAGAGGCAGAATGCGTGCAATATGAAGCCGCCATCAAAGCAGCTGGCGGTATTGATCTCTTTCTTGGTGGAATCGGCCCAGATGGCCATATCGCATTCAACGAGCCCGGTTCTTCTCTTGCATCGAGAACAAGAGTCAAGACGCTGGCGTACGATACTATTATCGCAAACTCCCGGTTCTTCGACAACGATCTTGAGAAAGTGCCGAAAATGGCACTTACAGTTGGCGTACAAACTGTGCTGGAGGCAAGGGAGGTGGTGATTATCATAACAGGCGCGCACAAATCCCTCGCGCTCAAGAAATGTATCGAAGATGGCGTGAACCACATGTGGACGTTATCGAGTTTACAACTGCACCCTCACCCCATGATCGTAGTCGACGAAGACGCAACCCTCGAACTACAAGTAAAAACCGTCAAAGTATTACCTCCCCTCCCGTATACACACAAAGAATCCTTATCTAACGCAAACCCAGTACTTCAAATCCATCGAAGCAGTAGCTTTCTCCCAAGGCTTCGAACAAATCCTCCCCTCAAAAATCCGCACCGGTCCCCGCACAACCGCGCTCACCCCTACATATAGCTCCTCGAAACCACTCACAACTGCACCTGTGAAGGAGGAACCGAGTATTTTGTCCCCGCAGCCCGTTACTAGCACGTTGCTTGCGGCGCCTGCGACGGATTATCCGGTACGTAGCCATACGCCGGAGCTGGTGCCGGATCGTATGGGTAGTCGGATTGCTGCTTTTTAGGGGGTGGAGGTGTGATGGGCATGAGGGGGATGAGTTGAGGTGGGGGAGGTGGCTGTGTGGATAAATTGCAGGTGTTTACTGTGGGGATTGTCGCAGGGAGAGAGAGAGAATGGTGAAATTGTACAAACATGACAGAACATTGATTATATACCACGTTGAATCTGAAATATAGTATAAGCACTACCTACTCCCTCTCGTTCCTGACTTCCTCCTCCAATCTCTTTTGTTTCAAACTAGTGACGTATTTTCCCCTTTCAAGTTATTCGGCAAGTGCCACCCCTCGACTCGACCTCCTTGATGCTCTTGCCACACTTCTTATAATGATTGAAGCCACACTCTCAACTTTACATCACGAGAACTTTATGATCAGTTTCCTAGGCGCGAGGGGTATAATTCCCTTCTATTAAAACTATTTGGCTCTACAGCAATCTAGGACTTTATCTGTTTCTCTAGCCTTGCTGTCAGCTATTTGTCTATTAATACTATCTTGCGAAAGTTATACTCACTGTTCTAGATATTTTAACAACTTTTATTCTTGACTTATATTCAATATACTCTTTGGTTGCTATCTATCGATAGTATTATCTCTTAGTAGGTTTTTAGATGTCTCTCGATAACTCTTCTTTTTGACTGCCTATTATATGACTTTTCATAGCTCTTGCTTTCGCAAATAGCGGAATCAGTGCTAGGGACGGCATTATTTCTATGCTTAGCAAAAGGAGCATAGTTAGGAAGAGCACGTTTATACAGCTTTAGCGGGTCCAGGAGGATAGTAGAAGCAGCATGTGGAGCGATTTGAAGGGAAATATAGTGAGGACTTCTTTATAGACAAGGCCTCGGGCCTCGACGAGTATATACAGCGGACTGAGAATCGCAATTATAAGTGAAGACATATGATAATGCACTTTCAAGAAGTCCTTTCAAGTAATCTGCCTTGGGATCCTCTAGCATCTGTCGCGAGTTCTCTCTGACAACACCGGAAACATCCAGTCGAGGCTTCAAGTCGAATGACCAAGTTAATTGCTGAGTAATGGTGGTGGCGATCGGATGTTGTATATTGTCGTACTCGATGAGGTTAGCGATATTCGGGTCATCGAGTGGGTCGTCCGAGGAATGTTTAATAATTAGTCCTATACAGTGAGCTAGGATAGCTCTCCGTTCGCCTTCAATCCTAAAACCCTCTAACATAAGGCAAATTGTCGTACCTGAGCTGAAACAAACACCCCCTTTTCCGCGGGCTTGGATCAAGAGATCGACAAGGCGTCTAATATTGCTATCTATCAGGTCGGATCTATTATAAAAGTTTGTTCTTATCACGTCCATCACAGCTTCTGGAAGAGATCCTCCCCACTCGTCTTCCATAAAGGGTGAAGCTTCCCCAGAGACAAAGAGTCTGCGAACTTCGTCGACATCGTAATTTGTACAGGCTTTCCAGATCGCAGAATCCCGTGAAAAGACCACAGCTTGTCTGAGCCCTCTCTCATAGAATGGATCACCAACGGTTCTTGCCATCGTGTAGTAGAGAGCTCGCTTGAAAAACGGTAGTGTGGACCGAAAAGTGATGCAAGTCTCGGTTGCCTTCGACGAGTCCAGTCCGAGTGCTGAGCTTTCTTCGTCTGGGTCCTCTTCCCAAGTGGTAGATCCCAGGTACAGGTACCGATTCCTGAAATAACTGGTATAGGAGACTATCTTCCGGCTATTGCCCTTTCTGCGAGTGATCAGTCGACATCCAGTCGCCATTGACCCTATACTTCCGCTTTGAACCGCAGCATCAGCATAGGATTCAACTTCAACCAGTCGGTCCTGTTCTGATCCCTTGTCCCGTATGGCAAGAGCTTGGGCGAAAATTCTGGCGAGTGCCTCGGGATTGCTCATAACGGCAGAAATCTCTCCAGCTTGTCGCTCTATCGATTGGAGTACCTGAAAGCTATCTTTTTGGCCTCTTTCCAAGCCAATCACACTTTTTTTGCGTCCTCTCCGTAACGGTAAAAACTGCCTGTGTTCGTTCTAAGCTGTTGTCAAGCTTTGCTTCCGTGCTAATAATGCCTTCCTGAACATTGGCGAGTGTATGCGATGTTTGACTGAAACCGCGGTCTTGTGAACTTGATAACGTTTCTAGTTGTCTCATTCCACTTTGAAAGTTGTTTTGGCGCTGCGCCTCTGAAATCCGTGTCTGCTGTTTTGCCGTCTTTCCGATTGTCAGGACCTCTTTCCCTTGCACCAGTAAGCTATCGATCTTTGTCGAAGTCTCCACGGTTGTGTTGTGGATATGGCCCGCGGACTGGGATATCGTGTCGAGTGTGCCACTTTGTGATTGAGCAACGATGCTGTCGAGTGGTTCGACAATCAGCATGCTTTGACAGTTTTCCAACGAAAGACAGTAGATAATGAAAGCTAAAGAGTGGCCAAATTTACCTGGAAACATTTTGATGGGCCAGCACCAAGTCGAGCTTTGCGCGTCCTATCTGCTCGAGCAAGGTTGTGACTCCCTTCTTCCCCTTCACAACTTTGACTTTCTCCCACCACAACTTCACCCCATGTTTCTGGAATCCATTCTCGTACCTGTAATCAGTATTAGCACCAGTTCCAGATTACAGTACTATTTTCACATACTCATCTAGAATACTCCTTAATTCCCCCACCACTTCCACACACCTCTCAAGCGCTGCCCTCACAGCCTCGTCAATCTTGGTTTTCAACTTCAAATCTCCTGTCTCGCGAATAATACCCTCAATCCCGCGCGCAAGATTCTTGAAGCTGTGGAGCTCCTTATTACGCTTTTCGACATCTTTCGGTGCATTCTTCGCATCTTGAATCAACGTGATACAGCCTCACACCAGCTTCGATGCGACTTCCGCGATAGTCAGGAAACTGGAAATGCCACCGGCGAGGGCGAGGACTTCCGCCATCGTGCATGCGATGTGATGCGATGTGATGCGATATGATGCGATGTGTGGTAATGTGTGTAGTTAAAATGGAAGAACAAAACGAGAACTCGAGAATCAGGAAGAGGGAAGGGACCAAATGAGACGATGGATGTGCTGGCAAGGCGGATTTCAAGGCAATCTGGGGTTACACGACGGGGCTGAATTGCATGCTGCACAGCCGCGGGGGAGTTGATACAGCCTTATAATGCGACCTTATTTCTACAAGTATCCTTCTGAGTGTTCACGTGTTAAGCTTTAGGATTATGAGGAATTGTGTATATATTATACTTGTAGTCTGGGCAGCGCTCTCGATGGTTAGTTCGAAAATCGTTCCACGGCAGTTAACTGCCTAAACATCAACTATAGTTCTAATAATATATAAGAACCACGAACCAACTACTTATATTTCTCTGAATCGTTGGTTAACTCCCTAAACTAGCTCGCGATAATTTTCTTAGGTGTAAGCCCCTGAAGACCCCCTAAACCTCCCTTTAGAAGCTAAAAAGCTCAGTATGTAGAGGGTACTTGCGAGCTAGGCGCTCTACTTAACTTAGCTCAAAGTCTAAAAACGCTGTCGGGGAGGAAGAAGCCCCCTCTATATTTGATAGCAATAAAAGAGCCGTATGCGGCCTTCTGTATTCATCTTAATCCAGGACGGAAACGGAGGAAATATAGGTAAAATTCGTTACATATAACGTAGGTATCAAAGAAATCAAAAAACCATCACCCCCTATCCTAAACTCGCAACATTGAACTATCCACAAGTCAGTCAACCATACACATTCTCAGCTGCTTCAAAAACAAAAAAAACTTACTGTCTCCGGTTTACAACTCAATTCTTCAAAAGCATCCAAAACATCAAACCCCATCCCCAACAGCGTATCCCGCTCCTCACCCGCCACCCAATTCAACACACACGTACTCGCCCTATGCGCTTTATTCTGCCGAATCCCCAACAACGCCAGTCCCTGCAACACAATCGCCGCCTGCGGACTACTCGGCACAACAGGCGCCAGTATCCCACCCACCGTATCGCCCGCTGCTTGCAAGACAGGTAGATAAGTAGCAAGTGGTGTTTCCTGGCGGCATATAATCACAGTCCCCACTAGCGCGCCATCAACCGGAGATTTCGCCCTCACGATCCCGCACGCTTTGGGATCTTCGAGCGCAAGCCGATACAGCTCGAGGACTTCGGGCCCAGCATTGCACCGCACGTGCTCTAGCACCGTCTCGGAGTTCTCGGCGCCGTGGATCAGATCAAAGGCAAAGCTCACCCGCTGGATACTCTGCAGCAGGCCCTCGGGCGGCTGCCAATGCGACAGGTTCCTAATTGTCAGAGTATACAATAATCGCGGTCCCAGGATATCCCATCCGTTGTTGGCGAACCAGCGCTTCAGGCGCGCGCCCTCGGATAAGTCGCTCATGGGGATCCCGAGGTAGATGCCGGGGAGTCCGGAACCGAGTTGTAGTTTCTTGATGCCGCGTTTTTGGAGGAGGCCGCGGACGGCGCGTTGGTGTAGCGAGTGGCCGATGGAGAGGTTGCGTTTCGCGGGGTCGACGAATAGGGAGCCGATCATGCCCGTGGAGGCGTAGAAGTAGGTGGAGCAGAAGCCAAAGAGAGCTTGGGTGCTGCTGTTGCGAACTACGTAGTGGGATTCTTCGATTGGTTCACCGGATTCGGAGGGGTTGGACTTGTGGCTGTTAAAACTTGCCGTAAAAGATTGAAATGTTTGGGGAGTACTTACCAATTCGAATGATGCAGCCGTTGCACCTGATAACGCGCATATTTGGTTTGGTGGTGAGGTCTTCTCCATTGTTTTGATGAGAGCTAGCAGACCTCGGTGATCGCGATCTCTGTTCCAGCTCTCGACCAGCCAATGTTGTCTTGATTTTTGAACTTTCCTACTCTTGCGGAGCGTGCCTGGTAGGGTGCCTTGTGGAACGAACTCGCCGAACAGGGCTCTGACCAATGCGCTCATGGCAGTTTCAGTAAAGTCAAAGGTACAGACATATGTTCCGATTGCTTTGTC
Source organism: Lachnellula occidentalis (assembly GCA_007821535.1). NCBI lineage: Eukaryota > Fungi > Ascomycota > Leotiomycetes > Helotiales > Lachnaceae > Lachnellula > Lachnellula occidentalis. The sequence continues at coordinate 24,723 of QGMI01000040.1, read as the reverse complement.
CATAGCAAAGTCGTACGGCGAACTGACAGAAACTACAATCAATGACTTCTTCTTCCCGCCAGCGGATAGCATTGAGCACATCATTGCCACATGCTTCGTGAATCCATTTTGGTACAAATTACGGTTCGCATCTGCTGTGATGATAATAATGGCGGCCGCTCTGTTGATCAGATTCTCGTGAACAGGCCGGACTCCGTTGGCCGTGTACGAAGTATGTAGTAATTTTCCGTGTCTTTGCCGTGCCAATGATCTTCCTAGCTCTCGGAACACGCCTTCTCCGCTCATGATAGATGACCTATGTACCCATTTATCGTGTTCCGATGGAACACCTGGTCCATCGGCTACTGCTTTTGTCGCAGCTGAAGCTGGTAAAGGCTTGACCAACGGCGTTAGAAGTAGCAGTTCTTCGTCCGGGTATAGAGTGTTTGAAAGAGGTAGAAGGTGACCTTTGTCTCTCATAATTGTTATCGACTTGTCGTAAGCTTTTGTTGATAGGGCCAAATGACTAGGGTGTAAGGTTGCCAGGTAATTGACCCCTTCAGGGTTGAGAGCCTTTTCCCATGAAGTACATTTTGACTTCAAATTTAGCATTCGCTTGAGAGAGATTTGTATTCTCTCTCTTGAGATCATGCCATTTTCAATCCCGAGTTTTAGACCGGAGATGGCTTCTAATTGGACCGTGAACGAGCGGCAGAGCAAAACGAGATCACAACCTGCCTCCACTGCCATGACAGTGCCACCTCTCACGCCGATATCGTGGCTGAGAGCGTCCATTTCTAGACATTCTGATATCGTGACACCATTGAATCCCAAGTCATTTCTTAGTAAGTCGTCTACCACTTGATCACTTAAGCAAGCGTGCATAACATTCATACCTGATGGTAAAGTCAGTCAATTCTCGTTGAGCAAAGATTCACAGGAACGCTTACCAGCATTAGCTATAGCGCAACCGCCAACCATCATGGCATCCAGTCCTTCTCTGATTGCGTTTCTAAAAGGGACCAGGGCGCCAAGACTTAGTTGCTCGAGTGTCTCAGTGATGATAGGCATATCAAGTGATGATCCCAAGAAGTCCAAGTTACCGTATGAAGGAAAATGCTTTCCACAAGTGACAATTCCAGCATCTTTGTAGCCGTTCATGGCAGCAATTCCGTATTGAGATACCTCTTGAGGATCATCTCCAGTAGCCCTAACACCTAATGGTTGATATCGAGCATTTGTCAAGACGTCCAATACGGGGCCCATGATCATATTAATGCCAACAGCATTCAGCTCTTTACCTGTAGCATTGGCGACTTCATATGCTATCTCGGGGCTTCCAGTTGCTGCAACCCCCATGGCACTAGGGAACTGGCAAATATAGTCGTCGTCGAAGAGACTATTAACCCCGCCATTTTCCTGATCCAAGGCGATGAGCAAAGGAACTGGATGGCCAGCATTATGGGCGATTGTTTGTAACTCTTGAACAAGACTTGCGGTTTGTTGTGCAGCTGTTGATGTTAGTTTCTGCTAAAGTAAAATTCGAGATCTTACAAGAAGTTGGTGGCGATATAGAGTGTAAGAAAAGAAGAGTATGTGCAATATCAATATAAGATAGACGATCATACTGCCCAACACACTTCCAATACCTGGCTCAACCTGGTACTGCAGGCAGGTTGTACTGCCCACCTTTCCTCATTCGTCCACTTTGACAAAGCTGGTCCAACGTTCAGGTTGCACGAGACTATATTGGAGGACTGCACATGGAGGAAAGTAGGGTTCACGTACATTTCAAATTCTTGGTTGTCAATAGGACAGCACCCAAGTGATGATCCTCTATCAAAGTACGGATCTGTGGAGTTACTTCCGTCCCATCGAATCCCATAAAGAAGCAGGCCCCGATTGCCCTGTCAAAGTCGTCAGTGAGTGGACCAGTGTCTTCCATCTTGGGATTGGGATTGGGTCGAAAGGGATCTACTAGCGCGAAGACACGCAATGCAGAATCATACAAACCAGGGGATGAATCTGATACGTGTCTTCGTAAGTAAGTCGATCGTTGAACTAAGCACGGAAACGTGATGGGGGATGGCGCAACATGGTATAAGCTGGCCAAGGAACCGGTACTTCACCCCACGGGGACGTAGCGTAGTCCCTTGGGCCTTGCGAGGCAGGTACGAGTTTCGGATCTGCTCACGGGAGTGCAAGTGCTGTACATACCAATCGAGCTCTTTCCAGAGCGGGTCCAAGTCATCCTCGGGCGCCTCCATCTTTACAAGTTTCAAACGGGCCGCCGTGGCTGGCGATCTACTACCTGTCACCTGGTAGCAGGGGGTTCTCGTATAAGCGCGGGCCAGCTGCACAACCTCTCCGTTCGGTTAAGCTCTTCTCACACAAGAGCATATTCAGGGACTGGGCTGTCGCAAGGTGATGGGCCATGCGAAAGAATGGAATGATTCGTCTCGTTCTGGTAGCCTCATGGAGGGGATTGGAATCATGTAACAGATAAGCTCAAAATAGTAAGCGCTTATTGAGCCGTGAGAAGAGTATTTGCGGGTCCGGTCACGTGCAGAATACGGCGTAATGTCGGGAACAGGTATATTTGACGTATATATTTCTATCCCAACGTCTTTCTTTCTCCAACTACTCAAAGGGCAACATCTTCATCACACGTCTGGCCTCAATCTCAGTAGAGGTTGCCTCACGCAAGCATAAACATTTTCAAGTTGGTGAGTGAAGCTTTCTGTCTGTCGCCTTCGCCCCATCTATGCACATTCAAGCATCAGAAGTGGGAGAATGGATCGATAACGATTTCGAGGAATTTCTTCTTATTTCTTCAAGATTTCACGTACCTCAACACATTACCTTTAAGGATCTCCAACCATTCCCTTCCGTGCTCTTGATAGACGCATGGATTTGCTCTTTAGAAAACTACACGTTGCTTTCAGACCCGGTGAATGCGGCGGGTCCCGATGAGACGTTACATCAGAAACTCCACGATACCTGGGTCCACTTCCATCCTGTCGACGACTGAGTAAGTCATGTCACATTCTTAATCGTCGTCAATGCATCCGCCACTTGTCACTTGTGGAAACATACCATATCAAGAGCCAGTTGGAGCTTTTTAGACGTTCATGTTATCCATTATGTAGTCCTCCAAGGTGAATCGTTGTGTGACGCCACAACAAATCTCATATCTTCAATCAGAAAAACAACAGTTCCAAATTCCATTCTTAAAGTCAGTCACCATGCCTTCTGCTCTCCCCATGAGCAATGATGAGAGAATCACCAAGTTTACGAACTGCCGGCTGGTAAAGGGCGATGAGCTGGTGGAGCAGGATCTCTGGGTGAGCTCAGCAACGGGGAAGATTGTTCGGAGCCAAGAGGCTTTCTACGGAGCGCATGCAACACCCGATGCCACAATCGACTTGGGAGGACGAATAATCTCACCCGGTCTGATAGACGTCCAGCTCAACGGAGCATTCGGATTCGACTTTTCCTCAATACCAGAAGAGCCCTCGAGCTACGGCAAAGCTTTGCGACAAGTCAACAAGTCCATAGTCCAAACCGGCGTCACATCCTACCTCCCAACCCTAACCACACAACCCCAAGAGATCTACCACCAAGCCCTGCCATATCTCGGTCCATCCGGCAGCCTGCGAATCGCATCAGATGGCGCAGAATCCCTCGGCGCACACTGCGAAGGCCCCTTCCTCTCACCCACCAAAAACGGCATTCACCCCATCGAAGTCATCGTCCCAGCCTCAACGGCTTCAGCGACCTCGAGTCCATGTACGGCGCCTCCAACATAAACCCCACCCTCGACCCCCTCACCAACACCCTCCAGCCCCCCAAAATCAAGAAAATCACCGCCGCGCCCGAAATCGCCGCCATGATGCGCACGATTCCAGATATCACAGCGAGAGGCATTGTGTATAGCATCGGGCACACGGAAGCAAGCTACGAGGAAGCATCGCTGGCTGTTGCGTCCGGCGCAACGATGATCACGCATCTGTTCAACGCCATGCGGCCCCTGCACCACCGCAACCCGGGGGTCTTCGGCGTGCTCGGCATTGCCGAATCGCTTCCGAGACCGTATTTCGGCATTATTGCCGACGGCATACATCTCCATCCCACGAGTATCAAGATAGCGTTTAATGCGCATCCGGACGGTTTTATATTGGTTACTGATGCGATGCATCTTGTGGGGTTGCCGGATGGCGTTTATGAGTGGAATAATGGGGGCAAGATTTTGAAGAGGGGGAGTCAGTTGTTGTTGGAGGGAACGGAGAAGATTGCTGGGAGGTTTGTCTCTTTGTTTCTTGTGCAAGGGGAATGTATACTGACGTTGACATAGTTCCATCACCCTTATCGAGTGCGTGTCCAACTTTCTCAATTTCTCCGGAGCCAGCGTCCCGCAAGCGCTGAAGGCGGTAACAGCCACACCAGCTGCTATGTTGGGCCTGAGCGGGGTTAAGGGTAGCTTGGAGAGCGATGCCGATGCCGATCTAGTGGTGCTCGAGGAAGAGGTTGATGCGGAGGGGAAGAGAAGCCTTAGGGTTGACCAGGTGTGGAAGTTTGGAAGTAGGGTGTTTGATAGATCTCAGTAGACACGTTTGCGGCATATAGATTGTAAGTAGATATAGAATTGAACGTTTCATCATCAACAAAGTTTTCTCACTTGAACATCTTCCCGCCTTAATAAGTGCTTGGACAAAAGGTCGACTGCTGCAAAACATCCACTCGTGGCGGAAACACACATCGACTGGATCTTCTCTCTTAGAACCCGAGAAAAAACGAAGAGAGGCCACATTAAAAAGCTTTCGTTGCTATACACGTACCCTATACCAGACTACGAAATTCCAACGAAGCCTTGTTTTTCGTCTCAAGTCCTAGATTGATGGAGTGAGTTACTATGAATAGCATGCTATACTGGCGAACAATCATATCACTTATGAACTAGCTGCAAAGTGAGAAACTCTGCAAACTTCATGAAAATAGACAAGGAGTCTACCTGACATACCTATACATCTCGCTTACTTTCCGGAATACAGGGGGCGGGGTAATTGCCCCCTATTTTGATCATAGTTATGCTGGAATTTGCAATCTACATCTGATTTGTGTATACGCTATTCGTGGGATTCAAGGATGGGGATATGCATGAGATGTCTGGATGTCTTGGTTTTATAGTTGTGGAGTTGTAGTACTTGGTGGACGAAGAAGGAGTTGGGGTTGTGTGCAGTAGGTGGATAGGAGGGAGGGTTGTGATGATGGTTTGTGATGGGCTTTACGAGAAAGGGGTTGGAGATAATGGAATAAGTGATATTAGGAGATGATTGAGAGATTGATGGTGCTTGGAAAGGGAAGTTTATTTTTGTTTGGAAGAACTAAGTAGTCAGATTTTGCAGGACAGGACAGGAACAGAAGGAAATATCTGAGACATTTGGTTTGGAATATTATCATATAGTAGACTGCGACATCTGCGTAACGAAAGTTAGGTTCTGTGCTAAGAGCGAAAAGGTTCGCATAGAGAGACTTGGAAGTATGAGCATAATATTAAAAATATTATATTATCGTTCTCGGCAATTTGCCCATCATTCTAGAGATTGTCCGGTCTGTAGTCTAGTCCAACAATTTACAACGCATATCTAAAATGCAAATTAGATTTATCAGTCCGGTCCCCAAAACCCTCCAAGATCCCCTGCGCATCAGCTCCCTCCTCAGTCCTGACTCCCTCCCCAATCTGCTTATTCCTGCGACGATTCTCCCACCACATGTATTGCCTCAAAAGCAGCGCAACGACAAACATCCCGCAGTAGCACGCAATCAGTCCCGTCAGAGCGGAGAAATACCTAGGTGCTTCTTTCGTAAAGAAAATATTTGAACCAGCAATATTGCCTCCTGCATAGAAGACAAACCACAAGCCGTTGGAGAAGGATCGTTTCGTGTGGCCGGCGATATTGGTGGTGAGGAGATTCCAGCACAGGATCACGGGCCCGCCGATAATAAATTGGAGCCAGGTGCAGCCGACGAGCGTCCAGCGGTGATCGAGAGACGTAAGTCGGATACCTAGAAGACCACCAAGTGGTGGCAGGCACATGATGGCTAATATAATGCAGCGAGAGTCTCTGAAATAACCAGCAGCGACGCCACACAGCGGGACGAGAACGAACTCAAAGGCTCCGGTTGGGAGTTGGAGCAGCGTAGCGTAGATGCCGGAAAACCCAAAGCCTTTGATGAGAGCAGAGGCGAAATTGCTAACCCCGCCGTTGATGACACCACAACCCATACCCATGATAGCGAGCGCTAGGACCTTGATATCAAGCACGGCTTCCAGTGCCTGACTCCATACAAAAGTATTACCCTTGACTCCAATCATATTCTCCGAAACGCGATGCACAGCGATGACCTTCTGCTTGTGCGACAAGAACCTCGCATTCATAGGCGTATCCGGCACAAACCAAAGGAACACCCAACACCAAACAAAATTCATCAATCCAATGACCAAAAAGATAAGTTTCCAGCTCTTCAAACTCGTACTCTCCACGTGACCCAATCCGTAGCCTAGGAGTGCTCCAACCATCGTAGCCATGCCGTTGAATGCAAGGAATACGCACATTCGGATTGGCTGCTCGGAACGCTTGTAGAACATAGACACGATGCTCATGATAGCGGGCGAGATGCCGGCTTCGAACATACCGAGGATGAAACGCAGGACGAGGATTCCCGCGTAGTTCTTGGCGAAGATGTGGCAGATTAGGACGATTGACCACATGAAAATCATGCACCCAGTTAGTTTTGCTACTGGGAGTCTTTGGATTAGGAGGTTGGCGGGGATGGCCCAGAAGAGGTAGCCGAAGTTGAAGACTGCAGCTTTTTAGTCTCTTTTCGGGTATTATTATAGGGCTTGGAGAAGGGGAACTTACTGGCTGCTGTCCATGCATATTTTTGCCTGGAAGGATGTTAGCTTTGTGTCATAATGTACCATGATGGAGTATCAGTTCGCTTGGGTGAGACAGAGCGACTAAACTCGGGATTTGGTTTTGGCATGCGGCTTACCCAGTGAGCCCCAGATCATCTTTGAAACTGTATGCCGAGGCATAGTTCAGTGAAGTTTATCCAGAAATTGTATGGTATACGTGATGCAGATCTAACATATATTGTTGGCACGTGACAACCCACTTTCGAGAGAGCAGAACTTACGATTGGCATTATGTGCCAGTCTATAAGTCTTCTAACTTTGGCAGATTCGGCTTCCAGCTCTTCAGGAGTATATTCTTGGACTTCTTGGAAGAGTTGAGCCCCTTGATCGTGGGCGTTATCGGCGAGCTTGGTTGTTTCACCTATGGAAGCGGGGTGAGAATGCGGGGGAGCAATTCCATCTGGCTTATCCAGAGACTGTGATTTCTCCATGTTTGGGAAGGACGAGATAGATTCTGAGTGAAATGATATAATGTTATGGTTGTATCTGAAGAAAGAAGAAGGAATTGCGTGTATATAATAATTTCATGCCGGTGTTGATGTGCAAGTATCTTGTATTTGTACATAACCTGTCACGATAAGAGCCGCCTAGACGGCACGGCCAATAATTTGGGTCGTGATAAGATAAGAAACACCCTGGTCTTACCGAGTTTTGGGGTCGGGGCTTGAACTACAGATCTAACCGTGCCGCTGCAGAGTAATTCTATTCCAGCCCCGCCTATTCCCTCTCTAAGTTAGCCTTTTATGCTTTTCGTGTAGTCGTCTTGGCGCCAGTCTCGTACATCATTTCCTCTTTAGGCCATTATTCCCTTATTTAGACGTCACGACCCCTTAAAACCCTAGGACTTAGCTATACTTAAGATAGGAGTATAGGTAATACTAATATAGGTGTCTTTATTAGTATTAATATAATATATAAGATAATAAATATAATACCTTTCTACTTCTTAAGCCTAATGATTTTTTATACTAGAAACCTACTTTTATTACTTTCTTTATATAACTTTAGTACTATAAATCTATGCCTTACTTCTTTCTCCTAATTTGAAATATATATTTAAGTATAGTTCTTCTCTTATAAGCTATTTTTTCTTCAAGTTATATGCTATTTTCTTATTAGTTAGTACTAGATATCCTCCTATTAGCTATTAGACTTCTTTAACCTCTTAGAATACTATAGTAGGGAGATTTTGCGCTCTGTCTTTCACCCTCTATCTTTTACTAAAGTGGGCCGGCTAGCCTGGCCGGATAAAGCCTAGTTAGATGACCTGACTGTAGTATAGCTATAAGTTCTTCTACAATTACTAGATTAGCTAGCTATCAAATATATATTCTTTTAAATCGACCCTCTTCCTTACTATATGATTCCTATCCCTCTATTAGTCTTATATTTTATAGTATTATTACTTTCGCAAGTTATATACTATAGGGATACATATATCTCTCATCGACCTCTCGACATTAGTAACTTATATAGGGAGTCAAATAGATATTAATAAAGTCATTATAACTTTATTATTCTAAACGATTTATAGTTAAGGATAAGCAGAAAGTATTTATTATACTAACTAACTAACTAAACTAAAAATAAAGGATAAGATAAAGTAGGAAGCAATTTGACCTTAAGAAAGAATAGAATGAGTTATAACCGAAAGCCCTAATAGATTTTATTAATTACTAAAAGAAATTATTTATATTATTAACTAAAAGATAAGATTCCGAAATAGTTAGGCATTAAAACTATATTATTATATAAGATAATGAAAGTAACTAATAAGAATTTAGAAAAGCAAGGCGCCTTAGGTACCTTTTATTTCCTAATAATAATATAGGAGTTATAAAAACCCTATTAGACTAAACTAAAAATATAGCTAGAAGTAACTCTAGGATACAAATCAAATATTACTAGATAGAGAATTCTACCTAGAGTCTTATGAAGTAAGGAAAGGGCTTACTTTAAGACTAGAAAAAGGATAGTAAGAATAGAAGAACTAGGACTTATAAACCTCTATCTCTTATAGTTAGGGATACTATATATTTGGTTAGGGAGACTAAAGGATCTCTTTATCCTTATAGTATATATAGTTAGCAAAGTTAACCCTCTAATATTATAGTTCAAGAAAGGCATAAGCTAATAGGAATATTAAATCTAATAATAATTGCTACTACTACTAGAAGCTATAACTATTAATATACCTCCTTTACTAAGTACTTATAGAGAACTAAGTATTACTTTATCTTCTAAAGATACTTAGACCTAAAATACCCTTCTTAGATTCTCTTCTTAAAGCTTAAGCTTTTCTAAAGAGAAAGCTTTAAGAATCCTAAGAAGAGTTTCTATTATAATAAGTTCTACTAATCTTCCTTTAGTAGGAACCTTATAAGAACTAAATGCTATTACTAATTAACTTGATAGAAGACCTTTACGATCATATTCTTATTACGGAAGAAAGCTAGCAAAACGCTTATATTTATTAGCTAAGACCTCTTAGCCTACTTTGCTTTAACTAGGTAACTTATTATAACGACCCCTTAAGCGACTACTAGTACTAAAATAGACTATAAGTTATGCTAACTAGGGCTCTAACCCTCGAGGAAGTAGAAGCTATTAGAGAGTTCCTAAATAAGACTTTCTATTTTAAAGGAAGGGCAAATATAGAAGGAAATCTATTTATAGAGTATCTATAATAAAGAGTATTCAAGAGAACTAAGTACGAATAGATCTAGTAGATAAGAACGTTCCTAAGAGAAGTAGACTATAAGGAAGAGGTAATTATTAATTATATACTAAATCTAGATAACCTTCTAGTTAGGTTTACAGTCCGAATATTAGATCTAATGTTTTATACTCTAAGGCTTATTCAACTAGCTAAGAGGGCTATATGCTGCCTTTATTAATAGAACTATAAGAAGAACTATATATACTAAGGGTCGGACTTCATAAACCTCCTATATATATCAAGATAGGAGCTTTAGAGAAGCATATATCTAAATTAAGACGAGATAAAGGAAGAGTAGGTATAAGAATAAAAAGAAGAAGAGAGAGGATTAATCATATAGTAATAGAAGTATCTAGTAGAGTACTATAAGGCCTAGAATACTAATAAGGAAGCATATCTTGATTTTAAACGGATATAGTATATCGACTATCTAAAGTACTAAACCTTCTAGGTAAAACGCGCCTAATTAGAGATTAGGTATATTAACTTCTAGTTAAGGGAAGTAGGGCATATATTATTACTAGAAGCCCGGCTAGACCTTTGCTACTAGTATTTAATAGAACTAGAGTCTCTAGTTTTCTAGATAGATTTAAGGAATAGGCTAAAGAGTATAGTATAACTAGGGATAAAGCTAAGAGAAAGATCCTCAAGTAATATAACTTGAAACCCTAGGTAAAGAAGGATATTAAAGGTATATCTAAATATTATTAAGAACCTTTTAATAAAGAGGAATTCTACTAGGCTTTACTCGTATGTTTTAAGAAATAGGACCCTATATAAAGAGAAAACACTCTTATATATCTTTAAACTATCTTAAGCTAACCTTACTTAGAAGACGATCTATAGTACTACCTTATAGACTTTAATAGGATCTAGGCTAAAGTATTCCCTAAGGACTTACCTACTAAAGATATATTACTATATAATATTTTCCTTTAAGGACTCCCGAAATAGGTAGCAGTTATAATATTAAGAAGAATAAGATACTATATTCAATATACTAAATTTAAGGACTACTATTACCTATTTATAGAGACATCTAGGATTGAGATATCTAATAGAGAAGTATGCTACTTGAATGATAGACGAAGTAAGTATAAGCGACCTCTAGCTATTATGAATCTAATAAGGTATCAGGAACCGAACTATTACCCTTACTAGCTCTTAGTACTAACCTACTCTCTCCCTCTACCTCTTAATACTAGGTATAGCCATTCTAGGCTACTAACTCCCTATATAAGCCAAAAGACGGTAACTGAGACTCAAGCTTTTAAGCTAAAACCTAATAAAATTATTAATGATCTCGTATAAGTAGTAGGCTAACTATCTATTAGTTAGACTAATATTACTAGATTATAGTAAGAATAGTTCGAAATATTATAGGAGTTTAGGAATACTTCTTATAACTTTAATAATAATCCTATACTAATACGAACTAATAAAGAAGCTTTATACATTAATGCTACTAGAAGGTATAATAGGGGAATACGAAATAGTATATCTAGTAGAGGAAATAGGTATAGAGACTCAAATAGAAGCTCATATAACTCGAATAGAGGGTATAACTCAAATAGTAGAAACCCTTAGAGTAAGAACTTTTATTAGATATATAAAGGAGTTGAAAAGCCTAACTTTATTTAAGGACCTATTCCTATATACTACTACTTAACTAGTTATCTAATTTAGTATATGTATTTAGCTAATAGGACTTTCTATATTATAGAAAATAGTATGATATTTATAGGAATAAAGGAAAACCTAGGGCCGTAGATAGGACCTTGCATTACGTAAAAGACTAATAAAAGGATTCCTTTCTACTATAAGCTCCTTAGTATTATAGAAAACGTTCTTAAGTTTTATCTAAATCTAAATAAATAGAGAAAGAAAGAATAACCTTAGGTAATTGAGATCTTATAGAGACTATAAGCTAAACCTCATATAGGCTTCTAGGCTAATAGTATAGGTATAAATAGAGACGAATATAATAAAGATAATAGTAAGAATCCCTTTAGTATCTAGTCTAAGATAGCTTAATAGGAAGTAGACTTATAAGCAAATGTAGTTTAAAAGAGAAGAGTATAGAAAGATACTTATTAGAAGGATAAGTAGGATAAAAAGGAATAAGCTATATTAGTCGAGGCTAACTTCAATAGACCTAAGATTCTTTAAGTAATAATTATAGAACTAATTTAAGGAACTCGATCCTAGATAATAGAGCTAATAGATATCATACTAGCTATTATACTAATAAATAAGGTATCTACTATTTAGAAGATAGATATTCCTCCTATTACGAAAATAAAGGAGAGGATTATATAAGTAAGAAAGTAGAAAGCTATAGAGAGTACTATCTAGGATATTGCATTAACCTAGTACTTACTAGAGGAAGTTATATAATATATTCTTAAAAGATATAAGATTAAGATATCTGCGATTGAGACCTACCTATTAGGTAGCGATTTTATTAAGATAGTTATAAAGTTCCTATAATATATAGCCTTACTAGTAGGAATGAAAGCAAGCTTACTAGGGTTAGATAAAATAGAAGGGCTATTAGTTAATAGTCTAATAGAAGAATATCTAAAGAAGGGTTTTGCTTCCCTTATACTATTAATAATAATCCGTATTATAAACGGGAGAGGGAATTATAATAAGGTAGTAGGAATGATCGATACTAGTATAGAGATTAATACTATACTATACGCCTTTAGAAGCCTACTATAGCTACTAATCGAGGAAGTAAGACGTTTGAATATAATAAGTACTACTAGAATAAGGCTTAAATTTAAAGGAGTAATCCGAGATATTAATATTCGTATTAGTAATATTAATATAAGTTCTACCTTCTTCCTCTAGGATATAATATCTAATAATATCCTACTAGGATAACCGTTCCTTAGAAAGATAGAGTTCTCGTTTATCTACTCTAGAGATAGATCTTAATAGGGAGTTTTCAAAGATAATACTACCTTTTTCTAAAAGTAAGCTCTAGTTACTATATACGATCCTACTTAGGATCTAAAGGAACTAGAAAACTAAAGCTTAATATCAAAGAGGGGGGAGGTATTAAGAAAAGCTATCCTTTAAGGGAAGCAAAGAAGTATAGTATAGGTTTTCCTTATTTTTATATTAAACGTTATTTTTATATTTCCTTTATTTTAAATCCTCTATTTTCTTTAGGTAATACTTCCTATTTATATTCTAGTTTATATGTTTATTCTATAATTAAGTCTAAAAATTTAGAAGATACTGAAAATTCTCGGCTAGCTAACCTGGCTAGCCTAGATTTAGTATAAAAATCTAAATCTCCGGATAATAATATTTTTCTTAATATTACGAGTTTGAAGATATAAGATATAAGAAAGGGTTTATCTAATATAAAGGATAGGAAGGAGTATCGTATATTATTTCCATAATTTCGTATATTAAGGCGTTATAATTTTAATACTATTTTACCTCTATTAAAGCTCTACTAAGCAATAATAGAAATCCCTAAAAAGAAAGAAAGATAGAAGAGAAATACTAGATAGAAGGAGAGAATAAAAAGATAAGAATAGAAGGAGAAAGAGAGGGAGAGAAAGTAGAAGAAGATAAAAAAGAAGGAAAAATTTAGTAATAATAATAATAAACTCTACGTTTATACTACATATAAACTAAAATCGATACGAGCTCTACTAGTAGATATATCAGACAGTATAAAAGAACCTCTAAGAGGTAATAAAAACTAGTATAAGGATTCGCAAAGTCGTTTTTAGGAATAACCTAAAACTAGAAAATATAGATACTACTTCCTACTATAAATCGTAGCTTTCTCTCGAATAGAATAACTTACTAAGGAGTGCTAGAAATCCCTAGATATTAGAAGTAATATAATTCTATAAGAAAGAGAAATATTATAAGAAGTTCTAGAAAATCAAGAAGGAGCCTTATCTTTTATCTAGACTAAGTATAAGGTAGTATACCTAGATATCTAACTACTAGTAGAAATCCAAATAGTCGAATATAAAGTATAATAGAAACTAAACTTCTTCTACCCTAAAGTATTAGAAAGAATAGTTCAAGAAATATTAATAGATCAGTTATAAAGAAATATCTTAGAAGAAAGTAAAGGAGCTTATAGAAACTTATAGTTCTTAGTTACTAAAAAGGATAGGAAATATCAACTTATTAATACTATAATAGAAATGAATAAGGTAATAATATAAGATACTAATCTACTACCTTTAGTTAATAAATTCTTAGAAGAATTTACTAGATATACTTACTCTTCCTTAGTTAACTTCTTCTTTAGATACGATTAAATAGAGCTTGCTAAACGATTAAGGGATATGACTTCTTTTATAATACCCTTAAGGCTATTACGAATAATATGGTTACTATAAGAAGTAACGAATTCGGTAGTATAGTTTATACAAGTAGTTAATAGAATCTTAAGACTATTAATTCTAGATATCACAATCCCTTTTATAGATAATATTAGTATTAAGGGACCTTATAATAAGTATAATAGTAAAGAGATCTATCTAGGAATCCGGAGATATATCTTTAAATACCTTATTAATTTAAATAAAACTCTTAAGAGAATTAAGTAGGCTAGAGCTTATATTAGACCTAAGTCTTAGTTTCTTAAGGAGGGAATAGATATTATAAGTTTTATCTATAGCTACTAAAGATATAAACCTACAAGTGCTAAAATTATTAAGATTCTCAATTAGATAAGGTATAATAATACTAGTAAAAGTTATACTTTCCTAGGTATTACTAGCTACTATCAAATCTAGGTTAAAGATTTCATACAAGTTATAGAGCTAATTTATTAACTAATACAGAAGAATATAACCTAAGATTAGGGAGACAAATAATAGGAAGCTATAGAAATCCTTAAAACGGCTCTAATATCTGCCCTAGCCCTATATCGTATAGACTATAGTCTTAATAGTTTCGAAATTATTCTTGCTATTAATACTAGTCTAAAAGGGTAGGGGTATACCTTAGGCTAAAGAGACGAGAAAGGCTAGCTCCGAGTAGTATAGTATAAGAACGGGATCTAGAATCTTGCTAAGTAAAACTATAATACAATTAAGAGGGAATATTATAGAGTATATAAGGCATTTAAGAAACTCTATTACTACCTATATAGAACTTATTTTACTCTAGAAATAGATATTAAAGTTCTAGTAGTATAGTTAAAGATTAGTACTTCTAATTATCTAGGAGTAATAATAACTTAATAGTTAGTATATATCTAAACCTTTAACTTTGAGGTTAAGTATATACTAGGCAATAAATATAGAGCTACTAATAGGATATCCCGAAAACTAATTATAGTAATAGATATTACTAAGCAAGAGGATAATAAAGAATTTGACGATTATCTTCTATAAGAGCTTAGAGGAGTCTACTCTATCGAGTTAGATTTAGAAGAGAACGAAAACGAGCTAGATAAAGAAAAAGAAGATATAGTTTATCTAGATAGCTTCTACTTTAAGGAATCGTATCAAATCGCCTAGTTTCTTACTAATCTAAGGAAACTATAAGGCATTCTACTAAATAAATATTCTAGCTTTAAGAAGAAGGCTTTCTAATATATTATTCTTGACTACAAACTCTAGAAACAATTAACTTAGTAATATATAATACGTCTAGTAATTAATAATCCCAAGGAGAGATTAAAGATTATCAAACGTCTCTATAATAAAATAGGATATAAGAGTAGAGAAAGTACTTATTATAAGGTCTCTTACTATTACTTCTAGGACGGATATTACTATAATATCAAGAAATATATCTCAATATGTACTACCTACTAGTTAAGAGATAGTAGATACTAGAAAGAACTACTCTATCTGATAAGACTAAACGGGCTTATAGAAAAATAGGGAATCGATCTTATTACTATTCCTAGTAGAAATAAGTATATAATTATAGCTAGGGAAGACTTCTCTAGTTAGCCTAAAGCTAAACTTATTTTTATAAAAAAGGCTAAACATATTACTAACTTTATCTAAAAAGATATTATCTATTAATATAGTCTATTCTAGAAGCTTATTATAAACGGAAGAACTAAGTTTATAGGAGAAATAATCGAACTCCTTAATAAATACGATATTAGCTGAATCTAAGTTTTTGCCTATTATCTAGAAGCAAATAGCATAACTAAGAAAGGGCATTAAGGGATTATAAACTCTATAGTAAAACTAATACTTAGAGGGTATAAATACGAATAAGCTATTAAAGCTATCTTACTTGTAGAAAGAATATCAGTTTATTAACTAACTAGAGAAATACTATTCTATATTATATATAGTAGAGAAGCTATACTCCCTATTAAGGCAAAATACCTAACTTAGAGAATGCTAAACTAGGATAAAGTCAAGACTTATAAGGACCTTTTAGAGCTTCGTATATACTAAATTCTAATAAGAGATAAGGATATTAAAGAAGCTAGACTTAGGAAGGACTAATGATATAAGGAGGGCAAAGAGTATTTTAATCAAGTATATAATATTAGGAATACGCCTCTTAAAGTAGGAGATCTAGTTCTCTAGAAAGATATTATATTAGAAAAAGATATATCAAGATCTCGGAAATTTGACTTTAAATAGCTTAGTCTATATAAGATTATTAAAGCAAACTACGATAAGGGATACTTCTAGATAGCTAAACTTAATAGAATAAGGCTATATAATACGTTTATAAGAAAGAGATTAAAGAAGTTCCTATTAAGAGACGGCTATCTATACTCCGCTGATAATAAGGTCGAGAATAAGTCTAATAATAAGAAGGTTATTATTAATAGTAAAGTTAGTATAGTAGAAGAAGAAGAGCAAGGAATGATATAATAGGAGGTCGTATTAGATATTATAGAAGGCTTTAGTAAAGAGTTAGATACTAAGAATAGTAGTTTTGCTAAAATATCTACTTCTAAATCCCTAAAAGCCGTCTCTATAAAACCCCCTAGAGGTACTCTTACAAGTAGGTCTCTACTACATTCCTCTTTATAAGGGTCTAGACTACCTAGATCTAAGTAAGATAAAGGGGAAACTTAAGAAAAGAGTCTAGAAAGTCTAGCTATTTTACTAGAAAAATTAAAGAAATCGAAAAACTAGACTTAAAATTCAATTAATAAAAATCTAAGTAAAGAGGCTAATTCTAACTAAACTACTATTATCTATAAACTAAAGATACTTAAGAGCATAAAAAAGCTAGGGAAAGATACTTAAAGTCCTACTAATTCTCCTAATCTTAATAATATCTCCTTAGATAATAATAAACTAAGGAATATTATCTATAGTAAGAAGATATTATATCTATTAGGTAGGAATCTATATCTTATAAAAACCGAGAAGAATTCGAGAATAACTAAATAACTAGTATAGTCTAATTCTCTAACTAAGTAATAAGTAATTCGACCTTAAAAGAAGTATAAAATTCCTTAAGTTTAAAGGGTTCTTATAACTATTAATAGAGTTTAACTACTAAGTATATTAATAGCTCTTAAAGAAGATAGTAATAAGTAGGATATTCAAGTTATTCTACTAACCCTTATAGTAGAAGAAAAGTCGAAGTATACTATAGTAGAAGTTGATAATAAGAATAAGGATAAAAGCTTATAAGGAGTATAAGTAGTAGAAGAGATATTGATATACCTCTAGAAGGTTAAAGCTAAGAATAATAAAAAGGCTTAGTATTTTGTACTACTAGATAGTATATTCGATTTAAAATAGAGGGAGAACCGAGTAAATAAATCTCGGCCGGCTAGCCTAGCTAGCCTAGATTTAAAGGAGTAAGTTTGAAAGTATATTACTAACTATATATAGTATATTTACTAATATACTTAGATTTTAGTAGTATTATACGCTAAAAAGTAAGGAAAATAGCAAAGTGATAAGGGCACTATAGTAATAATAGTAAATTAGGAGAGGGACGACCTATCCGATTTGATTCAATTTTAGGATAGAAAAGTATTTTAGATACTATTTTGATATTAGATTTAGAATATAGTAATCAAAGAGAGTCTTTACCTACTTCTATAGTCCTTAGAGGACTTTAGTAGAGGTTAGAAAAAGGAAGTAGTTACTAGTATACTAAGAGCTTATTGTTACTATTAGTACTAAGAATTACCTATATAAGCAATATTAATAAAGGCCTCTATACCTTCAACTCTATATTATAATAATAACGTATCCTCAACTTCTAAATACTCCCTATACTATTAAGAACCTTCTAAGCTTGCTATATAAGAATTATAGAGCAATCCCCTTCCTTTCCTACTTCTAATCGCATTTTCTATACTTACTTTAAAAGAATAGTCAATTAGAGACTCTCAAGTTAGTAAATCCCCTTACTTATGATAATAATAATAATAACTACTTTAGTATAGATTCTCGCTAGTAAGTCTTCATTCTATAAGTACTCTTATACTATTATTACTACTATTTCCATAATCTTTTCCTTAAGGTTAAACCTTATATTCACCTTCTATTAGATTACTTTAAGATATTTTAACCTTTAGAAGCTTTATTATAATCAAACTCCTTATATAGCTTTAAAGCTTCGCTATTGCTAGATTCTACTTTTCAAACCTTTGCAATTTACCTATTCTAATACCTTCTTTTCTATACTATTTAATATCCTAGAAAAGTACTTCATTTTAAAATAAGTACTTCTATAGAATCTACTAGTCTAAGTACTACTCTACCCTAGAATAAGCTTATGAAAAGTAACCCTTAAACTAGTATAATAGCTAGAATTACCCTTATAGAGGCAAAAGATAAAGCTCTTAGCCTTAGCTTAAATATACTCCTCTATCTAGAGGATTTTAAAAATATTATATTATCCCTCTGACTTAAAGATTAGTTTCTGCTATAGTTATAAGAAGTAGAGGTTTATAAGGTCGGCAAGATTAATATAAAGGATGCCTATCTTAAGTATTAGGAGTAGGTTAATAAGAGTACCTATTTTAAGTATACTAATTTATCAAGAGAGGAGTTTAAGATTAAGGAGGTAGATACTTTTAAGGAGTATAAGAGAATCTCTAATATCAAGTTAAGGATTAATATAGCTAGAGAAAAGATTACTACTACGTTTAGTAATTTAATAAGAGGAAAGGAAATCATAATATACCTTAATTCTATATTACTAGAAAGAAATACTTAGCTTAAGGTAGTTATCTTCTTTATGAAAGTTAATAATATAAAAGTCAAATATAGAAATATAGTTATAATATTAAACTAAGTACTATAGGTACATTTTATAAGAGGATAGAAAGGTAGTAGACATCCTAACTAGGGATCTAAGGTCCTAGATTAAGCTATTACTATCTATAATAAGGAAAATTAGATCGACTTATTAATGAATCCTCTTTAAATAAACCTAGTTAAATATAGTATTACATTCTCCTTTTCTAGAATCTTAGTACTATAATAGGTCAAGCTCAAGGATAAGTACTCCTAGCCCTCTAGTTTTAATAATAAGGTTCGATATGAAGATAAGGAGCCTTTTAAAAAAGCTAAACTAAAAGAAGGCTAGGCCCTTAAGAAGAGAAAAAGGAACTATAATATGGCATTCTTAGCCTTAGGTTAGACTTTAATTAATAAACCTAAACTAGAGTTAGGCAAAGTCCTTAGAATAGTTAATAAAGAAGGAGAGCTAGTAGATAAAACTAATAAGGAACCTGAGATAAAGAAACTATATCTTAAAGATATCTACTATTATAATCTTCTAGACCTATAGAAAGTAGAGCTAGCTGAAACTAGCAAATACAACTTTAATTAAAAGGTAAAGCTCTTAAGGGAAGCTATATATAATAGACTAGGCATCTATACCTATTATTTAAAACTTCTTTCTTAATGTCTAATATTAATAGTTAATACTACCTCTACTAAGGTTATTATATTCTATCAACTTGAAGAAATTTTAGATATTACTATAGAGTACTCCTCTATTAAGGAACTTATTAGAAACTGCTTGATAATATAGGAGTTCTTTAATCATAATAATGCTTTTATCAAGTACTACTATAGGACCTAGATTAATAACTTCATTATACTTTCTTATAAAGGCAAAGGACTAGTAAATACATCTCTAGTCCCTATCCCTAAAACTACTATATAGGAGAGTAGTATTACGTCCTCTACTATTACTAAGGACAAATATCTCAAGTAGTACTAGAGAAACTATTAGTTTTTTGACGACTTTTATAAAGAACTTGCTACTAGTCTAAAGCTACAACTTGAGTATATTAAGTACTACTCTAGGAAGATTATAAGCTTTAATATCAACTATAATCTAATATTTTAATCGGTCGTTTAATAGCTTGTTTCATATGATCCCTACAATTATACTATCTATATAGGTCTCCAAGAAGACTATAAGAGAGACCTTTATACTATCCCTTCTTGTACGAGGATCTTCAAAGCTAGAGAAATTATTAATACTATATAAATTAAGAGTAATCTATATAGTTTTCGAAATGCTCCTAACTTAGTCGTTAATATTAATGTTTTGCAAGGAGGAGAAGGAGTTTTAGTCTCCGTACTTAAGGAAATCCATAATAATATTATATAGGATACTAATATTAATTTTTATAATAGATACTTCCCTAAGTACCCTTATTTTCAATAGCTTGCTAGGATAAGAGGTAAGAAATAAAAGCTTAATAAAGAAGGGTATTAGATAGAAGATAAGGATATAGAACTTGAGACTAGGTCGACTCTCTATACTTAAGTTAGAACTCTATATTAGTTTATATCTAATAATAGTACTAGTACTAAAGAGGATTTAATCATTTGTTCTTCTAGTCTAATAGCCTCTTCGCCTACTAGACTATACGAGAATAGCAAGAAAGTAGGCTTTATATTTAGTAAAAATAATAAGAATAGCCGTATTATCTTTAGGGAGACTCTCTTTAGGGCTAATCTTAATCCTCCTACTTATTAATTTCTAACCTTAATACTTTAATAGATTAGTAACCTTTCTAAGGTACTTACTAGTAGAATTCCTTAGGAAGACATTTAGAAGCTATAGATAAAGGTACTAAATTATAACTTTAAGGAGATATCCGCATTTTAATAGAAATGGGCCAAGAAAGCTATAGCTAAGGCACTTAAAGTTTTAAAGACCTTTAAAGCTAAGGAGTATACTATATTTAAAACCCTTTTATTCTATACTTAGTAGGAGTAGGGAGATAACGTCTAAAAGCTAATTGATATCGACATATAATAGTTAAGTAAAACCCCTTACAACTATAAGTACTAGATTAAAAGCCTTACTCTAAAAGAAAAGCTTATAGCAAAAACTGAAGCTATAAATGCTACTATCTAAAAACTATATACTCGTTTAGTAACTATAGTTGAACCTTTAAGGGATAAAGTAGTAAAGGATCCTAGAGTTAGACCTACTCCTACTCTTAAGGAATAGATCTAACCTATAGATAAAGGTAGACCTACTTTTGCTCTTAAGGAAATAAACCTTATAAAGGTAGAAGAAGAAGAAATCCTATATATTCCTATATTAACTAATAGTAATAGTTCTCTATAGACGATTTTTTAAGATATTAGAAAGATAATAGAAGATCTTATAAAGGAACCCAAGGATACTACTAAGCAATTCACTAGGGAGAAGGTAGAAGCTAAGGTAAAGGCTACTATAAAGGAGACTACTACGACTAATACTACTAAGGCAAATAAGCTTCTAACTCTAAAGAAGAAGAAAGGAAGTAATAAGGTTCTAGCTACTCTTATAATAGCTATATAAAAGAGTAAGTAGGTTAAGAAACTAGTATAGAAGTAGCTAGTTATTATTTGTATAGTTAGTTTAATTACTTAGTTTTAGGATAGATAAAAGTATAAGGCTTTAAATTTGTATATATAGATTGCTTTTAGATAATAGCTTAGAAGGCTAAGTAGGTTACTAAATTAGGAGGAGGACATATATAGTAAGGAGATTTTATACTCTATCTTTTACCCTCTATCTTTTACTAAAGTAGGCTAGCTAGCCTAGCCGGATAAAGCCTAGTTAGATAACCTAACTACAGTATAGCTATAAGTTCTTCTATAATCGCTAGATTAGCTAGCTATCAAATATACACTCTTTTAAATCAACCCTCTTCCTTATTATATGATTCCCGCCCCTCTATTAGTCTTATGTTTTATAGTATTATTGCTTTCGCAAGTCACGTGCTATAGGGACGCACGTATCTCTTATCGACCCTTCGATAGTACTTAAATTCTACGCTCTAATTAGTCACCTATATAGTATTAAGGACCTCCCTTCTAATTTATTAAAGGGTTCCTATAAATACTAATACTATTTAATGCCTTAGCTTTCCTACCTTCTATAGTTATTTATTAGCTTTATACTATCTTCTCCTAAGACTATAAGGAGCCTAAAGTCCTCCTACGATTCTATCTTATAATACTACTATATTATAATTAGCGGCTTTAATAACCCTTCTTATATGTTTAACTACTACTATTAAGATAGCTATCTTTAACTACTATTAGCTATGCTATAGCTATAAGCCTAAGATTACTATAGCAAACCGGCTAGCATTTAAAGCTAATTACTTAGAGGTTTAAAGTACTACCCTATTCTTTTAATAATTAGGTAATTATAAATAGCTAATCTTATTAAATATATAGGTATAAATGCCCTCTTTTTAGTAGATCTCCTTCCTCTTTCTTTATAAAGTGATAATACTTAAGTAGATTATAATTCCTTTACTAATCTTCTAATTAGACTACCTAGACTACTATTATTCTAAAGGAGGCTTAGCATTAAAGGAAGTATAACTAGAGCGTCTTAGTTATCTTTTAGAAGAAAACCTATAAATATGTTTAATATATCATAAAATAATTCTATTAGCGCGACTTTAACATTAGCTATAATGCTATTAAGCTAAGGAAGCTTTAGAAGTAAGAAGATATAAGCATAGTATTATTAAGCTAAAGAAGCTTTAGGGGCAAGAAGATATTAAGCTAAGAAAGCTTTAAAAGTAAGAAGATATAAGCATAGTATTATTAAGCTAAGGAAGCTTTAGGGGTAAGAAGATATTAAGCTAAGAAAGCTTTAAAGGCAAGAAGATATAAGTATAGTATTATTAAGCTAAGGAAGCTTTAAGGGTAAGAAGATATAGGCGTAGTATTATTAAGCTAAGGAAGTTTTAGAGGCAAGAAGATATAGTAGATAGTATACTCTAATAAGAGTCTTATAGGCATATTAGTACTTATGATCTAGATCTCCCTCTCTTTATAAAGTAATAAAAATTAAGTATATTATAATCCTTTTATAGACTACCCCTTCGCTAACTAGTAGTTTTATCTAGCATTATTTATAACTTAATATACAATTTAGAATCCCTATTCCCTACCTTTATAGCCTAAGTTTTGCCCTCTATACAAGTGCCTTTAGTAGCATGTTTATAAGACCTCTTCCCTGCCTTATATATAAATAAAACAAATAGCTAAATAATATGCTAGGTTTTTAATATATTATTCTACTACTTTTCTCATTTATAGCTCCCTACTATACTTCCTTAGCCTAGGTTTTACTCTTTCTAAGTGCCTTTAGTAGCATATTTATGATATAGCTCCTTATACTCTTTTAGTAGTATATTTGTAATATAGCTTCTATGCTTCTTTAGTAGCATATTTATAATATAGCTCCTATTCTTTTAATAGTATATTTATAATATAGCTCTTACTTCTTTAGTAGCATATTTGCGATATAGCTCCTACTCCTTTAATAGCATATTTATAATATAGCTCCTACGCCTTTAGTAGCATATTTATAATATAGCTTCTATGCTTCTTTAGCTTAGGTTTTGCCCTTTATATAAGTACTTACTACTTTTCTCCTGCCTCCTCTTTAGCTTAGGTTTTACCCTTTATATAAGTGCCTACTACTCTTCTGCCTCCTCTTTAGCCTAGGTTTTGCCTTTTATATAAATGCTTACTACTTTTCCTCTACCTCCTCTTTAGCCTAGGTTTTGCCCTTTATATAAGTGCCTTTAATAAAGAGGATAGTAGTCACGTTAGAAGAAGTTAGAATAGAGTATTAGAAGGGATTATATCAACTTATATTTAATAAGAGGAATAAGATAGATATTTTATATGCCTTTAGTAAAGAGGATAGTAGTCATATTAAAAGAAGTTAAAATAGAGTATTAAGGAAAGTTAGATTATATTATAATAATACTTATTACGACCTCTTCTAAATACCCTACTCCTTTTTAATTCTCTAGATTATTACTATAATATTTCTATCTTATTATATAACCATTCTTAGCCTTAATACATTTCAAGGCTCTATTAGAAGCAAGATAGTTATAGGTTCTAGTACTAGCCCTATTAGACCTATTAGACCTATCAGACCTATTAGGCATATCTAACTTCCGTTTAGCATATCTACTCTACTACTTGCTATTAGCTATCAGACCTATCAGACCTATTAGATGTACTAGGAATAGCTAATTTGCGCTTAGCATACCCCTTCTACTACTTGCTATTAGCTATTAGACTTATTAGATCTATCAAATTAGTCAGATTAGGCCTAGGATGCCTACTTTATTACTTGCTATTAGCTATTAGACTTTACCTAGGTGATATTAAAGTAGGACTTAGGATATATGCCTAATAGCTTCTTTAAGTATATATCTATTTCTATTAGACATTTCTAAGATATTAGAAGTTATACTTAGTATATATACGTCTATATATTAGGTGTACTTAGGTTGTACGAAGTGATATGCCTACTTATAAAGATACTAGTATAAACTACCTACCTAGACCTATATATATAATATAGTCTTAGATTCTTCCTTGCCTTTAATAAAACTCTTACTTTCTTATATTTTACTTTTTTTATCTTATGTCTTATTACCTATTTCTCTTATCTATATAGTTTCTTTCTCTTTTACTTAAAGATATTATCTATTTAAAGTAGAGCTAGATAATGTAACTAGGATTTAACCTAGAGTTTTAAGTATAGTATATTACAAATCTGCTTCTATTTACTTATATCTCTATTAATTTTACTATATCGT